>PVJS01014500.1:0-40295 GCA_004027185.1 Glis glis
TCTCTCTCTCTCTCTTTCTCTCCTTCCTTCCTTCCTTCCTTCCTTCCTTCCTTCCTTCCTTTCCTTTCCTTTCTTTCTTTTCTTTCCTTTTTTCCTTTCTTTCTTTTCTCTTTCTTTTTTTTGTGGTACTGGGGATTGAACCCAGGGGCATTCTACCTCTGAACTACACCCCAGCCCTATTTTTTATACTTTATTTTGAAACCGGGTCTCACTGAGTTGCAGAGGGCCTCACTAAGTTGCTGAGGCTGGCTGCAAACCTGTGACCCTCCTGTCTCAACCTCCCAAATACTGGAATTACAAGCAGCTCAACTGATTTACAATAAAGGTGTCAAGAACAAACATCAGAGAAAGAACAGTCAGTTCAATATATGGTGTCGAGAAAACTGTAGATCCACATGCAGAAGCATGAAAGTAGATGCTTATCTCTCACCAGTTACAAAAACCAGCTCAAAATAAATTTAAGATATAAAACATAAGGCTATAAAACTACTAGAAGAAAACATAGGGAAAATGTTTCATGACATTGGTCTGGGCAAGGATTTCATGAATAAGACCTTGAAAGCACAAGCAGCAAAAGCAAAGATCGGGTTTAAGTTTAGAGCAGGCCTGCTGGGAGGGATACAGGTAAGGCCTGGGTGGCGAGATGGGCTGGAACTGGGTTCACCATGGCTGAGGTGGGGGACGGGACTGTGACAGAGAAGGGGGATGGACCATACTCACAGGCTGCGCTGGGCAAACGTCTTGCAGGGCGTCCAGGGCCGCCAGTGCCACTGGATGCTGAGAGGCGGGGGTACCCCGTAGGCTGTGCAGGTGAGGGATTGGCGACTGTGGCGGGAGTAGATGCTGGGGGAGGAGGTCTCCTTCTCATGGATGTGGGGGGGCACTGGGGAGGTGAGCAGACGGGGACAGCCAGTCAGCCAGCCTCCATCGCCACCCCTGCCCACCACCTCACCTCTCTCCCACCCTTCCTGCCTGTACCGTTTACCACCAGCTCTAGGCTGATGTTGCACCTCAGGCCCGCCGCGGAGTTCCACAGGGCGAGGGTGTAGACGCCTGCACTTGCTTCGGTCACCTCTTTGAGCACCAGGGCGTGTGGACTGTGGCGTCCGGTCACTGCCTTTCTGTCCTTGTACCTGGCCCGGGAAGGGAGTTGAGGGGTTGTGTGGACTCTGCCCCATCTGGCACTTCCATCCCTGACCACCCCTGGATACAAAAACCGTTGGGTGCTCAAGTTCCTTCTGTGAAATGCCGTAGTATTTATATATATGTCATATACATCCCTCCATATACACTAAACCAGCTCTAGGCTACCTGGATGCCTAACACAACATAAATGTCATGTAAATCGTTGTTAGACTAAAGTGATTAGGGAATTACGACAAGAACAAAGTCTGCACGTGTTCGTTCAGTGCGGACATATATTTTTTGGGAGATTTTCAATGCACAGTTGGTTGAATGCACGGATGCAGAACGCACAGATACAGAGGGCTCAGGATACTGTTGGAGGCAGGAAGAGAAGGCCAAGCGGCCTGTCCTGACGGGCAAGGCCCGAGCAAATGGCCCCCTCCTGGACCAGACCAGGAAGGGCAGCAGGAGCACGGGGTAGACGGGGCAGGAGTCTAAGGGCTCTGGGCTCCATCAACCAGATCTCACAATCCCATCAGGTGGCCAGCTCAGGAATATCCCAGAAGCCTGCAGCAGCACCTCTGGACTCACCCCCAAGGCCTCTGAGATCTTTCTCCAAGTAGCGAGGAGACCAGGTTACTACTGCTCAGGGTGGTCACCTGCTGTCTGTCTTGCCTTCGGCAGTCAGGCTCACTGGGCTCAGCACAGGAGGGTCCTGCCCACCCCTCCCCCATCTCCTCTGATTGGTTCCTTCCTATCAGCTGGGCTTTGGCATCAGGAACCAACCACAGTGCCCTCAGTCCACATCAAGACGTGAAGGTACAGTCCCCACGGGGCACAGTTTGGCTCTTCACTGTAGGGTGATCCCTGCCTGGCTCTCTGAGCGCCACCCCGCCCCCTCGCTCTGCCCTCGAGCTCCCCAGACACGTGGCCTCGCCAGGACCCTTTCGTGTACTGCTGCCCTTGCTTGGATGCTCTTTCCTGTAGATGGCAATCTGCAGGGTACGCTCCCTCCTTCATTGGGGTTGGGGTATTCAGCTCATCAGAGAAGCCTTCCTCTCCTGTATTTATGAAATGGCACTCAGCCCTTTTGCCTCTATTCTTGACTTACTATTCATTGGCCCATTTATTTTTATTTTTTATTTTTGGTCTGGTGCTGGAGATCGAACCGAGGGTCTCACACATGGTAGGCACATACTCTACTACTAAGCTACATTTCCAACCAGCACATTGGTTTTTAAACATGTGTCTGTTGATTGCTTGTACCCCTGCTGAGCTGTGAGCCCTGCAAGAACAGGGCCTATCTCTTCACTGCCATGAGTCCTACATGTAGAGCTGTGCCCAGCATGTGCAGGTGCTCCATAGACACCTGCTGTATGCATGGGCAGATGGATGCTCCCATCCCTCAGAGTGGCTCCTGCCCAGTCCTGGGCTGGAATCTCTGCAGGTGGCTGCCTTGGCAGCCTGAGTTCTGGGCTCTGGAGACTGTCTTCCCTCAGCAGGTGCCTCCCCTTTGGGTACTGGGTATATAGTAAGTCAGAGAGATGCCTGGAAGAAGCACATCTCTTAGGCAGAGACCTACAGTGATGGGGACATGAGGGTCTCACTCTCACCTGTGACAGCAGTTGGGACTCAGAGAGGGATACGACTTGCCTGGAGTCACAGAGCATGGGAGGGTATGACAGGGCAAGGCAGGGGCAGAAGCAAGGCTATGCATCTGCCTGACTCTGGTGCACAGGGCTGCTAGAATCCTGAGTCTGCCACTTCCCAGGCCTGTGACCCTGGGCAGACCTCTACACCTCCAAGCCTCAATGGCTTCAACTGAAAACTGGGAAAATGTGCGTTGCAGGGATCATGAGGGCCAGTACAGTGTCAGCACCTTGCTGGGTGCTTCAGGAGCCAAGGGCCAGCTTGTCTGTCTGTCTGTCCACTAGACCTTCCATCGTTCACTGACTCAGGCTCATCATGTAATGATGCCATTCGAATAGTGGGCACCTGTGGGACTGTGGTAACCACTAATGTCCCGGGCCAGCTGAACACTTCTTGGGGGCAGATGTTGGCCAAGAGGGTAGAGAAGGGCCAGATGCAGGGGAATGTTCCAGCTGTGCTGAGAGAACATCAGTGGCACGAGGATCAAGCTGGACCCCAGATGTAGCAGAGCCAGCCACCCACTTAGATCAGGCTCAGTTCTGCTGGCCTTGGGGGGCAAGAGGCAGGGCCCCGAAACGGTACCTGTATGAATGAGGCTCTTGGCTACATCAGTGCCCTCAGGAATCTGCCCCAAAGGCCCTGGTATTGTACCAAGTGGACCCCAAAGCCTATGGCCTCCCCAGCTTCAAAGGTCATGCTGGCTGAGGATGCCTGGGGTCTCTGCTTGCCCAGCACCTGAAAAATTTGTCCTGCCCAGGCCGGGAAGGGTCAGGCTTTCCCGGCTAGATAGGAAAGGACAGAGCACAAACCCCTGCCAGGAGGGCTGGAGCTCAGGTAGGCATGCCCGTCCCATCTTCTCGCCTATTTTGTCTTCTGTACAATGGGAGGTCAGGCCAGCACCGTCTCTAATGGTTGAGCCACATGGATGATGCAGAGGGAGCTTTGGGGGAGCCCCCGTGCCCTCCTGAGCCCTGTGGGGAGTACCCCGCAAGGGCAGAGCCACCACTGAGGGGTCCCCTCATTGCCCTGGGCACACCCCACAGGGAAAGCCTCACTCTCTGAGCTCACGGACTGGAACCTGGGCTCCAGCAGCCTGCAGGCCTCCTGCAAGTTCTTGTGCTCATTGCCATTTAGCCCAGGGCCAGGCTCGGTCAGTGAGTTTTTTGATAGGAGGGTCCTGGGAGAGGCAGCCTCGATGGAAGGAGGCCTAGGGGACCGAAGCCATTGCCGTGGGGCAGGCCCTGAGTTTAAGGCGTGTGAATGGGTCCATGGCAGGTCCTCAGAGATGCTGAGGGGATGTAGGAAGTAGTTAGATAAAGCCCCACACCGCATCTGCCACACCACACATGCGAGAAAGCCAGTATTTAAACCTTTCATGGTTTATAGCATCCTGGGCCAGTCTTCCTTCTAGCTGAAATATGGCATTGTGAACCACCTTACAGGGGGGTCTCCTCAGAGAAGGTCCCCCCCTGGCTCTCAGGGTGCAGGCCCTCCTGGGGAAGGACACCATCCCTCTTGCCCCTTGGTCCATTCTTGGGCCTGGCCGGGTAGCAAAGGGAGGGGGTCCAGGGCTGTTACCATTGGAACTCCGGCGGGGGATACGCTGCCAGCTTCACAGGAAGCTTCACTAGCTCGTCGCCGGCCGTGGCCTCCAGGACGGGTCCTTTGAGCCACTCGACACTGATGAAGGGCTTTTCTGCCAGACAGGAGGACTCAGTGTGAATGTGGGGCTGACCCATCATAGACCAGGGATTCCCAGCCTTGGTCCTTGCAGCCCCAGTAGCCAACCACCTGCAGACTGGGGCTGGTGGTGCCTTTCCTTCTGGCTGGACTCCCTGCTGCTCCAGTGCATGGTGACTTCCACCCCTGGGCCTACACTGCACAAGGACCCTTGTTTCCCAGGGTTGATGATGCCAGACCCACCCCAAGCCGTGGTGGGCATGATGACCCCAACCCCAGGTCATACCGTGCACAATGACCTCAGTGGTCTCCCGGAACCTCTGGATGCCATTGTTGGCTTCACACACGTACGGGCCCAGGTCTTGCTGGCTGACGTTGTAGATGGTCAGGATGCTGGAGAGTTCTGTGTGAGTCTGCTGGGAGCGCCGCTCAGGTACCCACTTACCCCGCTCTGCCTACCCACACCCAGGGAAGCCCAGGGTCAGCGGATGGGCTCTGTCAGAGCTAATCCCCCAGAGGTGGGCATCCCTGTCCAGCCGCTGCTGGCTCTGGAAGCCTCAACTCAGTTTTCCTTGGAGTGGAAAACTTCCCCATCAGACTGTTGGGTCTGTACCTAGACCCTACCCCAAAGGCCTAGTGTGCACCAGGCACAGGTGGGCATGGGCAGGGATGGGGACTTCAGGGTTGATGCTGCGGACAGGGCAGCTGTGGGCAGGAGGAAGATGCCCTGGCAGGGCTGCTGACCTCACCTGCTTCCCTGGGTAGTCCCAGTCAAAGGTGACACCCGAGTTGAACTCAGCCCACACCGTGCAGTTCAAGACCAGCTTCTCCCCGACCAGCAGCTCCAGCGACTTCTTGGGGAACAGCTGGATGTCATAGAGCTCATTGCCTGGTGACACATGCACAGTGACTCCCATGCCCCTCACAGGACAGTGCACACAGGGACAACCACCACACTCGGAGCACAGAGCACTGGGCGCCCAGCAAGACCAGCCATGACACTAATGGTCCTGTTACTAGGATCTGGGGTGGGGGGTTCTGCAGTGCTCCTCTTGGGGGCACAGGGTGAGGCCCCAGGAGCAGCTCCTACCTGTGATATGAACGAGGAAGGGGTTAGAAAGGAAGTCCTGGCCGCCCCAGGTGGTCTCGCACTGCAGGTACAGGGCGTCGCGCAGCAGTGGTGTGGGCACCCGCATGCCTCGGCGGTCGTCCCACACCACCTCCTGCCCGTCAGGTCGCAGCACTGAGCTTTGCTGGAGGGACACAGTGACTGTCAGTGCCTGGTTTCCCTTTTCCTCCTGGCCAGATCAGCGGCCTTTCTCAGGGATGGGGTAGAAGGGGCGGATCCTGGGACGGGGTGGGGATGGGGATTGTACCGATCGCAAGGTGACGTTGAGGCCAGGTATGGACACCAGGCAGGGCACCCACATGGAGTCTTTCCTGTTGACCAGGAGCGTGTCGGGTTTGTTGATGAATGGCTGCTGGAAGTCTAAGGGGAGGGAGTAGGAGTTGGGGGAGGCAGGGGCTCAGGGAGTCTCTGGCCAGGGTTGGGGTGGGGGCATCAGGGCATCCCACGTGGCTGGGCAGTAGCATTCCAGCCACCTGCTACCATCTGGAGCAGGATGGGGTCCCCTGCTCTCCTCCTGCCAGCCTGGGGTCAGCAGGAGGCAGGGCGCGGGCACCAACCATCTACTCCAGGGCCCTGCCCGAGCCTGGAAGCCTCACCTCTTACAAACACGTAGGCGCTGGCGGCTGTGGTGCCTTCGATGCGGGCCTTGATGTACTTATAGTAGCAGTGGTAGCTGCCCGTGTTGTTGGCGTGGGCCTCGCTCAGCAGCAGCACCTTGCAGTAGGGCCTGGCATCTGTGCCCTCACAGTCTCGCACAACCCCTGTGTCCTCACCGTCCTTCTCCCCTGTGGCCGGCACCTCCTGAGCCCCCGGCCAGGCCCATTCGAGGGGGTGCTGCCCCCTGGCAGAGAATGGGAGAGGTCAGGAGCCCCTATCCCTTGCTGCAGCCCAGGGGGACAATCCTGGAGGAGCCTCCCTCAAGGGCCTAGAGCTTGTTTCACCAGATCCACACACCACGATCCACCCCATGGTAGGTGCTCTCTCAGCCACTGGGGCCCTCTGCCCGGCAGTCTGGCCTGCAGAGAAGCCTATGCCTGGGTCACAGCTAGGGCCACAGGAAAGCCCTGGCGGCTAAGTGGGTGGGCCCAGGGCCAGTGAAGGATGGCGGGGGTGGGCACAGGTGACCTAGGGGCCATGCAGATTGACCTGGGGGGTGAGTATGGGTGGAGTGCAGGGTGCCTGTGTCTGGGAGCCCCGCTCAACCTTGAGGTCTCTCTGCCCTGGCGAGGAGCTGCCAACCTGGGTCCTCAGATACCACCTCCCAAGGTGGTCCTCTGCAGCTCCCCCGGACCGCCGGGTGGGAAGGACCCAGTACCTGCAGGAGATGGACAGGCTGTCACTGGCGTCGATGATGTGTGCCTCCTCGGTGATGTTCAGGGTCGGGGGGGTCATGGAATAGCCACTTGCCAAGCCTGTCGTGGGAGACAGGATTAGTGTGGCACTGGGTCGTGAGTTCAGGTGACAGTGTTGATCAGGCACTACTGGGCTTTCTAAGACCCCTCTCCAGGGCAGCCTGGTCTCCCCATGCGCACTCTGCATAGCACCAAGTCAAGGCTACAGGACAATCTCCACCACAGGCTGGCCACTGCCTGGCCCATGGCCACCTGTCCTCACCTGGCCCTGCTTGCAGACTGAGCCCAGCCCAGACTGAACCCCTCATTCTACACTGGGGGAGGCTCAGAGCATGTGACTCCACAGCTCTGCTTTAAGACCCCTTCCTGCTGAGCTCCTTCTGCGCCTACACCCACTGCTTATGAGGGAGACCCGCACATCCCAGACTCTTCCCAAACACCCGGGCCTCGTCCTCCCCGTCTGCCTGTGCCCTCTCCCAGGTCCCAGGGAGTCCACCTCATGGTTGTTTTTTGGTTCTACCAGCTTCTCTCCACCCGCACAGGCCCTGTCCGGCTGCCCCAGCTTCCTCTGGGCTCTCCCTGACCAGGCCTTCTCCCAACACCCTTGGATCTCCCCACAGCACTCTTCCTCAGACCCACCAATAGATGTGTTTCTTGTTTTTGTGGTACTGGGGATTGAACTCAGGGGCGCTCTACCTCTGAGCTACATCCTCAGCCCTATTTTATTTTTTATTTTGAAAAAGGGTGTCGCTAAGTTACCAGGTGCTGTCCTTGAACCTACAACCCTTCTATCTCAGCCTCCCAAGAACTGGGATTACAGGCACGTACCACCGCACCCTGCAATAAATGTGTATTAATTGATTGAGCACCCATCCTCAGCCCTCCATGACTGTAGGATGATGGGGCCAGACCTCTGCCCTACAGGATTCCAGCCCTGCTGCCCTTGCAGCTCCACACCTCCCATCCTCCTCCTGGTGGGGTGGGGTGTGTATGTGTGTTTATGCATGTGTTGACAGGTATGGGTTTCTTGCATGTGCATGTCTGCTTGTATCTATGGGCCTGGGTGTGAATCCGTATCTCTGTCCGAGTGGTGCAGTGGTTTTGTGTGTGTGCAAGCATGCATGTTTAAGTACCTTTGACAAGTTCTTATGTGCACGCACATGTACGTGTGTGGGGGGTGGGATCCCAGTGGGGGTGGGAGCAGACCCTGGGGGAGGTCTGGGCCTGGAACTCTGGCAGATGCATCCTGTCAGGACCATCCTGAGACAACAGGAAGGGAGGACTATGTGGCTAGAGGCCCAGGGCTGTGTCCTGTCCCTCCCCGAGTCCCTGTCCTCCTGGGGGAAGCACAAGCCACTCTGCTGCCCCCAAGCCCTTCTAGATCCACAGGCCCTCAAGGACCAGAAAAACAGAAGTCCAGCTCCTTTGATCCCCAGCCAGCTCCTGAGGCCCTGGGGTTCTGCCTTGCAGCCAATGGGGTGGGGCGGAGCCTGCGGTCCCCATCCCGACCCCAAGCCACCAACCAAGTGGGACTCGGACAGCACACTCCACACATCAAAATCTCATTTCAGCACTATGTGGACAACACAGTCATCAGTCAGCACCCGTCCCCCGGCCTAACTCTTCTAGGCACCAGTGCACCGTGGGTCAGAGTGGGAAAGCCCTTATCAAGCATCTAGTCCCTCTGTACAGACAGGGAAACTGAGGCCCTGCAGCTGGACTGGGCCTCTGCCCTAAGAAGGCAGCCCCTCGCCTGGCCAGCTGCCAGGGCTGTAGCTCCTCCTTGAACTCGGGTGAGCAGCCCTGGGGCCCACCCTGCCCCAGGCCCCCAGGTGGGAGATGGCCCTGGGCTCTGTAGCCCTTGGCCATGCCTGCCCTCTCTTGCCCATTGGCAGCCCCTCACTGTGCATACCCTGGGGCTGCTAGGGTAAGAGCCCAGACCAGGGGCAGGGCCCCCAGAGAGGAGGCTCCCCTCAGGGCGGGGAGGGGGGAGTAAATAGGACCCCTTTGAGCTGGGCTTCCAAGGAGAAGTAGGATTTTTTTTTTCCAGGCAATGAAACGTGAATAAGGCCATGCCAGGCAGTCAGCTGGGTCAGTCCTCTGAGTGACAAAGCGGGAGACAGTGGGTGTGGGTCTGGACCTGTAGAGGTGAAAGAACTGTGTCTTCCTGCAGTTGGAGATTAGGTCGGAGGCTTCCTTGAGCACAGGAGGAGAGCCACCGCAGACCCGCCACCTCCCCCAGCTCCCTGTGCCCCTCGCTGCAGGAATGGGACACCCCCACAAGAGGTCTGCATTGCCGTGGCTCCCTCTCCCTGAAGTGCACATCTGTGCACATCCCTGGCAACGGCCAGCTGTGGCAGTTGTCAGCCCAGCTTCCTCTGGTGGCCCCTTGGCTTCTAGGATAAAGCAGATAAGCAGTCACCTTTGGGTCACTTCCTCACCAGGTGCCAGGTTGTGTTGTATTTTTTTTTTTTTTGCACTGGGGATTAGACCCAAGGGTATTCTACCTCGGAGTTGTACCCTCAGCCCTTTTTATTTTTTGGTACTGGAGGTATTCTACCTCCAAGCTATTTCCCCGGCCCTACTTGAAACAGGGTCTTGCTAAGTTGCAGAGAGCCTCACTAAGTAGAGGAGGCTGGCTTTGAACCTGTGATCCTCCTGTCTCAGCCTCCAAAGTAATGGGATTACAGGCATATGCCACCATGCCGGGCCTTTTTATTTTTTATTTAAAAAATATTTTTAATTTTTTTGTGTTTCTGGAGATGGAACCCAGGGGGGCATTGTACCTCTGAGTCACACCCCCAGTCCTATTTTATTTTTTAAAAGAGGGTCTCACTAAGTTGTTGAAGGCCTCGCTAAGTTTCTGAGTCTGGCCTCGATCCTGCAATCCTCCTGTTCCAGCCTCCCAAGTACTGGGATTACAGGTGTGCACCACCACACTTGGCTCGTATCCTTTCTTTTTTTTAAAAAATGTTTTTGTTAGTGCACTGTAAGTATACATCGTAGTGAGGTTCAAAGTGGTACAGACATACCTGCACATAGGACTTAGTGTCTTTCCTTCAGATCTTACCTCTCAAATACCTCTCCTCATACATATTAGTGAGATTGGTAGTGATACCTTCATATATGGACATAGCATTATTTGAACTGTTTCCTTCATTAGTTCTTTTTTCCCTTCCTCCCTCCCTCCCCCATCTCCCAGTAGAGCGAGACTCTACTGGTCTTGCTCTTCAATTGTTTAAAGTCCCTATTACTTCCTATTTTCTCTCTAGCTTCCACATACAAGAGAAAACATACAACCCTTGACTGAGACTGGCTGGCCTCACTTAACATAATATTCCCTAGTTCCACCCATTTTCCTTCAAATGACATAACTGTTCTTTTTTATGACTGAATAAAATTCATTGTGTGTATCTTTATCCATTCATCTGTTGATGGACACCTAGGTTGGCTCCATAATTTGGCTATTGTGAATTGTGCTGCTATAAACATGGGTATGATATATCACTATAGTATTCTAATTCTTTTGGAAAGATACCGAGGGATGGTATACCTGAGTCATGGTGGTTCCATGCATAGTCTTTTTTTTTTTTTTTTTGGCAGTACTGAGGATTGAACCCAGGGGCATTCTACCTCCGAGCTACACCCCCGGCCCTATTTTTTATTCTTTATTTTGAAACAGGGTCTCACTAAGTTGCAGAGGGCCTCACTAAGTAGCTGTGAACCTGGATCCTCCTGTCTCAGCCTCCCAAGTACTGGGATTACAGGCATGCCCAGCTCCATTCATAGTCTTTTGAGGAACTTCCATACTGATTTCTATAGTGGTTGGACTGACTTACAATCCCACCAACAATGTATGAGTTCCTATTTGTCCACAACCTTGGCAGCATTTCATGTTTGTATTGATCGCCATTCTAACTGGAGCTGGGTGGAATCTCAGTGTACTTTTGATTTGCATCTCCCTGATCGCTAATGATGTCAAACATTTTTTCATATATTTATTGGCCATTTGGTTTTTTCACATGTTGAAGTCTTTTCTTTGCTCATGCATCTTTTTGCCTAGGACAGTCTCACTTCTTTCCCTCCTGAGGGTGTATTTGGGGTCCAGGTCACATGTCCCTTTCCTATGAAGCAGCCGTCATCATCTGGGCAGCTTCTGCCTTGTCTTGCTTGGGGCTCTGATATTAGAACACTAATCAGACAGAATTATGGTTTTCATTTTCCTGAGTTTCCCTAGGGGGTACACAACAAAGATTTGGAGGGTGAATATAAGAATGGTTAGATGGAGGATGGATAGAAAAGGGATAGATAAATGATGGGTCATCAGATGAATAGATGGTAGATGGATAGGAGAGGCTGGGTGGGTGAGGGGTGGGGGAGGGGGAAGCCTGTAGGAGCTTCCTCCCCATCGGCATCATAACACCAAAGGAAGCAACCTCATCACAGTGCTGAACAGGACCATCCGTCCTGTTCCCCCTGTCTTATTGTGAAATCTGGCTTCCTGAGGACAGCACTGCCCCAGGGAGGTTACTGTGTCCACCCGCATGCCTGATGGAGAGTCCTTGCAGCCACCTCCCCTCCCTATCGCAGCCCCTCTGGCTCATGCTTTGGATGGTGCCCCCTCCCTACTAAAGCTGCTTCTCTCCTGGGCACTTCCCCTCAGTCTCTGCTGACTAGCTCCTGGCTCACCAATGTCCTTCCCACCCCAACTCCTGCCCTCCTCCATGACTTCAACATCCACACAGATGACTCACCAGCTCCCTGGCCTTTGAGATCCTCCTCTCCTCTCCCCTTCAGCCTCGCCCTGGACGTGGTCATCACGTCAGAAACTGCCATCACCGAATGCAGACTTCCTCTACTTCCCTCCCTTCCTCCTCCTCTCCTTCTCGCTCAGGTGTCCTGTTCCACCCGCTCCATCCTTCAGCCTCACCGAATGCCCCTGCTGTTCCCTCCCCACCCATCCTTGCTCTCCCGGTGTCACCCCTGTGCTGGGGCAGGGGCTATCCACGGCTCATCACTGGAGTCCCCTGGCCTCTCATCCTCCATTCCAACCGTGACACCACCCTGACCCAGGCAGCTCAGTACTGAGCACAAAGCCCCTCACGCTGGCTGCTTTCCCTGTTTGCAGACTTCAACCAGGCCCTCATTACTGCAGCTCAGGCTGTTCCCTCCTCTGCTGCCCATCGGCTCAGGATCCCAGAAACCCTGGACCCGGTTCCCAGTCCAGTCCCTTCTCTTCTGGTCACCATTCTTCCTCCATGGAACATTCCCCATCTTCAAAACAAAACTATTCTTTGGTCTCACAATCGCCATCACTCTGACCACTGCCCCCTTTTTATTCCCCTTCGTAGCCAAGGCTCTGCCATTATCCACCTCTTCTCACACTCACTTGTCATCATGGGGCACCCCTCTTCAGGGAGCCACCGGTCAAGGCACCCAGTGACCCCCATGTCACAGATCCGGTGGGCACTCAAGGATAGAGAGCGGAGCTGTCCCCTCCTCTTACTGGCTCCTGTGGCTTCACTGTCCCCTTCTCTTTCTCCTGCCCCTCTGCCCAACACTGATTCCTGTGGCTCTTTGTTCTCTCTTCCCTACCACGCTCTCCTAAGGGCCCAGACACCTCTGGATCCTCTCCCTCCAGCCTGTGCCACTTCTCTCAACTCAGTCTTAGGAATCTGGCTGCCCAGTGGGCTTGGACATGATATGGACGCTCCAAGTTCCATGTTCCTGATACTCCAGACTCAGACTCCCTCCGCCCTGCAAAGACTCCCTGATAGCTCCCAGGTGCTGTGGACAGCCTTTCCTTCCCCAGCCCATCCATCCACCACCAAGCCCGGCAGGTGAATGCATCCCAGAGCCAGCCTCCCCCCAACTCTCCTGCCAGTGCCTACACAGCTACATTTGTCCCAAGCGGCCTCCCCGGCCTGCGGTCTTCCTCCATGCTAGTGTTGGCAATATTTTAAAAACACAAAGGGGCTATGTCGCACTCATGCTTAAATCCTTTCTGTGACTTCTCATGGCACTTCCAGGAAAATCCAAACTCCTAATTGAGTCCTGGCCTCTGCCCAGCTTTCCACCACACTTCATGCTTACACTCTATAGCAGCAAGGCCTCCACATTATTCTCCAGCATGCCATGCTCCTTCCTACCACAGGGCCTTTGCATACACCAGTCCTCCTGATATGCTTCCTCTCCTGGCTTCTTTTCCCCTTCAAGCCTCAGCATAGGTGTGACCTCCTCACCCTTACAAAACCTACCTTCCCTCTTTAGGCTCCATCTCAGCTTCATATTTGCTTACTTTATCCTTCTGGTCACAATTTGTAATTATCTTATTTACTTAATTGTTTAAGTTATGTTTGTCTATGTCTTCCAATGCCAGTAAGTTTCCATGGGGTAGGGACCAAGGTAGTTCTCTTTTCTGTACCACCCGGTGCCTAGCCCAGCATCCGGCAGAGTACAGGCTCAATAAATCCTTGTTGAATGACTACATGGATGGATGGTTGGAAGGAGGGATGGATGGATGGACAGACAGATGGGCAGATGGATGGAAGGATGAATAAATGGATTGGTGAATGGACAGGATAGATGGTTGGATGGGTGGATGAATGGATGGACACATAGATGGAAGGACAGATGGATGAATGGACTGGCAGATGGATGGAAAGACAGATGGTTGGATGGGTGGCTGGCTGGATGGCTAAACAGACCTCTGAGGTCATAATTTGGGTTGGAACTGTATCAGACCCTGCCATTCCGTTGGAAAAGATGCTTCCAGTTTTAGAGCACAGGCTTTCTGAGGACTATGTGACTCCCAGACTGCTCAGCGGCCAGCGTGGATTCAGGCCTGAGGGCTGCCACGTCCAGGGCTCCATGCCTGCCCAGCCCCCGCCCCACAGCCCTGGAGAAGGCGCATCCTTCCTGCCTGCTGTTGTCTCCACTGTCCTCCCTTCCCGCTGCAGGAAGCGCTGTCATCCTGGCCTCTGCCGCGCTCCCCTGCCTTCCTGTTTCTGGCCCGGGAACTGGCTTCTTCCTTCCCCTGGCCAGCAAGGCCCTGGCCCCCAAGCCTGCAGCGGAGCAGTCGGGGCAGGCGCCAGGCCGAGGTCAGCGAGGCCAGAGTGCACACCTCCTCTTCTCTGTGCTGTCAGCAGCTCTGGGACACCCTCTGGCCTTGGGCCATGGGGACCCTGGCATCAGCCACAGGTGCAGGGAACTGCAGGAGCAGCACCCCCAGGTTCCTGCAGCTGGGGCACTCTAGCACCCATGGGTGAGGGATGGGCAGTGTGTGTGGGGGAGTACATGGTGAGTTAGGTGCCGGCCTTGAGCCAGGCAGCGGGCGGCTGGCCTGACCATCCATCCCTGTTGGTCTTCACAACAGCCTGGAAAGGAGGAAGGGATCACGAGCCCAGTTGATAAAAGGGGAAACTGAGCCTCAGGCCTCACCACAGCAAGTGGCCCAGTAGCTATACAGTAACTCAGGTCCCACTGAGCCCGTGCCCATCCCTGCAGCAGTGCCGGGCTGCTTTCCAAAGGTGGAGGACAGAGGTGGTCAGACCAGAATCTGGGTGCACGCCTTCCTTAGCCCCTCAACTGGAGGCCTCAGAAACACCCCCGATAAGCAGGAAAGTCCACACAGGAAGCTGCATGTGTGCCTGGGCCTCTGATCCCCCAGCGGCCCACATCACACCCCCTTTCTGGGGCCTGAACCTCTATGCAAAGTCCTCTGAACTACCAACATCATTTTTCAAAAAGACCTTTCCTAGCTAGCCGTGGTGGCGCATGCTTGTAACCCCAGTACTTGGGAGGCTGAAACCAGAGGATCCGGGTTCACGGCCAGCCTCAGCTACTTAGTGAGGCCCTCCACAACTTAGCAAGACCCTGTTTCAAAATAAAGAATAGAAAATAGGGTTGGGGTGTAGCTTGGAGGTAGAATGCCCCTGGGTTCAATCCCCGGTACCACACACACAAAAAAAGACCTTTCCTGAGAAAGTGAGGGAAAACTCAACCAAACACAGGAAGAACTGCTGAGAGAGAGGCCGCTCTCCTCCAGTGGATATCCCCAGGGGAGCCCTGGGGACCCGCATAAGGAAGACTTCCATTCCCTCCCTGGCTCCTAACCTGCTTACCCCATGTCCCTCGCTAGGTATAAAATTCATGTGTTCACAGCAAATCCCTCCTGGGCCCACCTGGATGGGATTTGGGGACACACCTTAATGTGACAGGGTCTTGGCTGTCTTTGCAGGGAAGGAGGTGAGAACTGGGGTTGGAATGATGCTGGGGAGCCAGCTCCACACTGAGCACTAAGTCAACAGGGAATGGCCAGGCCCAGGTCCCAGACAGGGAGGAAAGGGGAGCTGGCGCGAGGACCAGGGGTTCTCTGGTGTGTCTGCAGCTCTTCCGGGCCCTCACCCTGACATCTCTGTCTCCCTCTCTCCCATTGCTAGCCTGAGCACTGGTCTCCCTGCCTCTCAGATCCCCAGCAGCCCCCTTCCTGGCCTCCAAGCTACCCCTCAGCTCAGAGGGGCATCATGGCTTCAGGACACTGTCGCCAGTGCCTCCTGGTCATGTGGAGGTGTGCGCAGCCTCCAGGGTGATGCCCCTCCTGACGGTCCTCCATCTTTCTGGTCGGGTTCATCTCCCAGGGCTCCTGCCTCGCCCGGTATCTATCTGCTGAACACTCTGGGCCCTCGCCCACTTCCCTGCCTGGGCTCAGGCCATGTCCTCTGTTCTCCCCTGCCGTCCGGGCATGGCAAGCAGTCGCTCCTTCTTCAAGGCCCGAGCGGCCGGCCCTGACACCTGAAGCTGAGAACATTACCCCCACACCAGCCCTGGTCTGCAGCCCAGGGAGGTTCATGTCATTTTGGTGGCTCCTGGGGCTGGGATGTCATCAGCCCATGGATCAGACCCCATGTCCAGCATAGCAGGACACAGGAGGACATCAGGACCATCTGGGAGCTTGTGGGGGCTCCTCTGCCTCTGCCAGGGAGCATGACCTGTCATGGCCATCCTGGGCCTGGCTCTTCACCCTCTCACAGGGTGACTTGGAAGATAGGGGCTCTGTGCCAGTGCTGCAGTGTGACACGCCCTCCTGGAGAGCTGTGTCCAGGAGGACAAAGGCAGTCACGGGCCAGGCCGGTGGCTGCAGACCAGAGACAAGCCGTGAGGGAGTGGCTGGGGGACGGCTGGCTGGGGAGGGACAGCTGTGGGGCAGCTCAGGGCTTCTCGGCATTGATCCTGAGGACGGGCAAAGTGGAGACCTGCACCCAAGCCTCTGTCTTCACTCCTGGGGCCAGGCCTGTGTAGGCACCTGGCAGGGAGGTGGCAGGAGTGGTCTGTCCCAGGGTTCTCCCGGCCCTAGTTGGCAGCCCTGTGCTCATGGGTGAGGGTCAAGGACCATCAGTTTCTACCTCCTACTCTGCAGGGCTGAGACAGAAGGGGCAGGAGAGGCTGTTCCCAAGGGTGTGCTCAGAGCCCCCTGAACTAGCTGGGCTCCCCACAATGCCACTCTCTGGTTGTATGGCCTTGAGCAGTCCCAGTTTTCCCACTGGTGAAATGCAGATCGTTCCAAGGATTCCTGGAAACCACAGGCCACAAATAACACAATAGCACATTAAGAACCACCCTGAGCCAGGCGTGGTGGTGCAAGCCTGTGATCCCAGTACCTGGGAGGCTGAGACAGGATGATTGCAGGTTCAAGACAACTTAGCGAGGCCCTCAGCAACTTAGCAAGACCCTGTCTCAAAATAAAAAGTAAAATAGGACTGGGGGTGGAGCTCAGAGGTAGAATGGCCCTGGATTCAATCCCCAGTAACCCCCCACCCCCAACTACCACAAGAATAAACTATCTTTGGTTCAGATACACCGAACCCTTCGCTATCACCTGCTGGCTGAGTGTTTGGCTCAGCCCAGCTGCTGCCTCTCCCTGTGACCCCTGTGACTCTTGTGCTGTGGTCAGAGCATAGGGGGAGGAGTCAGGGAAAGCCTTGCTGGTTGTGAGGCAGGGAGGGCATTCCTGTGAGCTGAAATGGGCTTCGTAGACTGAACAGGAGCTTGCTGGCCCAGGAGGTGAACACAGGTTAGAGGGACCTGTGGAAAGACCGGAGGGCAGATGACCTTGACAACCAGGTAGATGGGACAGATGGACCATGGTGTCTGTCTTTTCTCTTGACAGTGGGAAACCCTGGGGGCTTCAACCCCACTCTGTTCCCCGCATCCTCCCTGACATCTCTTCTGTGTTCCTTTCCTGGTGGATCCTGGGGACTCCAGCCCTCAAACCCAGATCACCTCCCAGATGACGCTGGGAAGATATCTGGAGCCACGGAGCACACAACTGTTTGCTTGCCAGATGAGTAAAGCATTAAAAGGACGCTGATTCCCAGTGCTGGCAAGGATGTGGAGAAAGAGGCACGCACACAGTAATGATAAGAAATGTTCATACACTTTGACCCCCAAATTCTGCTTATACTGACACATCCTGTATAACAAGAGCAACTGTGTATTTAGCACTTTCTACGTGCCAGGACAGTCCTATGCACTTGTACATCCTACACGCCTTTAATACCTACCCTGAGGTAGGTGCTTTTATTGCCATGGTACAATGAGAAAACTACCTAAGCCACCCAGAGATCAACTTGCCCCAAATTATAGTAGTAGTAACAGATGACCTTTAGGGGACAGCATTGTGGGAAACGATTACTTTCTCTTATAGATATTGGCATGGCTTGCATTTCTGTAGTTTATTAAATGGAAAGGCCTTTAGCAGATCAAATCATCTTTCTTTCATCAATTCTGGAAATGCTGCTCTCCTCCTCCCTAGGTTAGCCATCCGAGTGATGGTCCTCCCATCAGCCATTCTTAACCCTGCTCAGCCCCCAAGGCCGATTGCCATGTGACATCCATCCTCACAGTCAAAGTGGGCTTTGCAGACTGAGTAGGAGCTTGACAGCCCAGGAGGAGGGTACCAAGGAGAGGGTGGCCAGGAGTGCCAAGCTACTGCTCCTCCTCTCCTTGCCATGATGGCAGAGCACTTCATACAGGGTTCAGAGACCTTGCAGTGGACAACATCTGGTCAGACAGCCTCTCCTAGACATTCTGGGGCTGAGCTATCTCCATCCCACTGTCTGGTCAGTCTTAGTGTCTCTCCTCTGGATCACCACACCAATATCTTCCCACTGGTCCAGTCCTTACCCAGTAGTCAAATGATCTTTCTAGAATATAAGTTCTTCTCCTGATGAAAACCACTCCCTGCTTCCCTGCTGCCTGTGTGGAGTCTGCGTTCTCTATTGGTCCCAGTCACTCTGCCATGTGCCATCCATTGGGGACAGTCCCTTCCGCTGCTCCGATGTCTCAGCCCCAGGCCACCCCCTCTGGGTCACACACTTTCCTGCAGTGCCCCATGGAGGTTGGCTTTTACACTAGAGAGCTCCTTAGTTTAAGGTCAGGGCTGTCCTCTGTCCTCTGTCTTTACATCATGGACTTCCCAGCACGGGCGTGGTGGGCGATTGACCTGTGACTGGCTCTGGGGATCCAAGGAACAAAAAGGACGGTATATACTGTGTGGGCAGATGTGGAGGTGAGGGAGGCACTGCCCAGGAAGGTGCAGATGCCCTGCACTAGGTGGGCACACCAGGTGACAGGTAGACCCTGGGGAAAGATGCTACCATTTGGGGCATGCTGGAGACATCAAGGGAGCAATGTTCAAGAAGTGCTCAGAAATTTAGGACTCTACCTGCTCACCCTGCTAGGGCTTTCCTTGGGGAACAGGGACAACTATTTGCTGTGCCTGTCCTTTCTAATCCCCTTTGGCCCCCATGCTGTCTGGGACCAGACACCTGTCACCTTCCTGAAAGTAAGCCAATGCACCCCCAGCATCCAACATCTGGTGAGCCATTCCCCCGCCCCCACTTCCTTATCTTAGAATGGGCACCACGGAGGCTGGGGATGTAGCTCGAATGCAGAGTGCTTGCACAGCATGCACGAGGCCCTGGGTTTGACCCCCAGACTGCAAAAAGCACAATGAGGCCTGTGTCAAAAGGTTAAAATCTGCACACACCCTAGTGTGAAGCAATTTTTATTTTTTGGTCCTAGGGATTAAACTCAAGGGCATTCTACCTCCAAGCTACATCCCAGCCCTTTTAATTTTCTTTTAGATCTTCAAACAAGGTCTCCCTAAGTTGCTGAGGGTCTCACTAAGATGCTGAGGCTGACCTTGAGCCTGAAATACTCCTGTCTCAGCCTCCCAAGTACTGGGATTACAGGTATGTGCTACCATGCCCGACATGTGAAGCAATTTGATGAATCATTTCATACTGGGGTCGCTCACTGATGGATACTGTGTGTGTGTGTGTGTATGTGTGTGTGTGTGTGTGTGTGTGTGTGTGTGTGTCTGCATGTCCTTAATACCAATGAATTAAGTGCTAGTGCACAGCTTGCTACAAAACGAATCTCCATTTGGTAGAATTTAGGGAAGCTTTGAGGACAGCGTTTTGGGTTGGGCAAGGATAAGGGCTTCCTCTAAGCCCACCCGAATGCCTGGATTCCATGCTCCCAGGGGCAGTTCCAGCCAGTGAGAGTGAAGCCCCCCCTTCACCCTGGGGACCCCTCCTGTTTGCAGCAGCATGGCTTTCTTCCTGGAAGTCTCAGCAGCCCGAGGGGCATATCTGCAGCAGGAGAAAAGGTAGTGCCGGGTTAGCTTGTAGTGGTCGCAGGCCAGGTGCGTATGGGGTGGCCCTTGGACTCCAGCAGGAAAGGCTTGCTTCAGGAGCCCAAGAAACTGATGCTTATCTTTAGGGTGGGTGCACTGAAGTCTCATGTCTATGTTTTAGAGCAGTCCCTATTGGGCAGCAGGAAGGCAATTTTCAGGAAGATGCTAGAAGCGAGAGTGGTGATGGGAGGCTGAGTGGGGACTGTCCGCTGGGGGCTGGGCTGCCTGAGTACCCCGGGGTTGCTGAAGGGGAAGTGGCAACCCTAGCAGATGTGAGCTCCCGGTGCGGGGCAGCCGTGGAGCAGCCAGCTGTGCCAGGCAGTTGCCCTGGCGTCCCTGGGGTCAGGGCTCTGTTGGTCGGCCGGCAGGACAAGCTGTGTTATCAGACAGTGCAGCTGCTTCAGAGGTGGCCCCCCAGCACTGCTAAATCAGGGCCACCAGCTCCTGCCGCAGGAAGAGGGAAACGCAGGCAGGATGTCCTCTTCTGTGGCCGACAAGTCCTTTCCCATGAACCCCTGCTGACCTTGTCGGCCACGTGGCGGGGCTCCCCCACCTGCCACCCTGACCTGGCCTGCCCAGGCCTGGCAGCTGGAGCGAAGGTGGCCGGGGCAGGGTGGGGGGCTGCCTGCTGTTTGCTCTGACCAGCCCAGGCAGGGCAGGTGCCCTGAGCCTCTTCCAGCAATGAATGCCCGCACCTTCCTGCTCCCAGACCTGTCCCCTCAGCACGACCGGAAAACCCAGATCCCAGAGGAAGTCAGCGTCTGAAAAGGATCGAAACTCAGAAACCCCTGGCTCCAGCTGGGTTGCGGGCTGCTTCTCTACCAGAGTTCGGTCTAGGGACGGTGAGAGATTCTTTGTCCCCTCTCCCTGTGGGTCTGGTTCCGGCTCAGCCTCATCACCACTCTGGCTTCTAGCATCTTCCTGAAATTTGCCTTCCTGCTACCCCCAAGGGACTGCTCTAAAACACAGATCTGAACCTTCAGTGTCCCCCGTCCCCCCACCAAACATAAGCATCAGTTTCTTGGGCTGGTGGACAAGCCCTTCCTGCTGGAGTTCAAGAGTGGCCCTAGATGTATCAGGGGGCATCTCAGAGGGTGTGGAGCACAGGTTAGACCATGGTGGAGAGATAGCTGCCCTGTGGAGAAAATTACCCAAATGACAGCAGGAGAGGTATAAGCTAGACACAGAGAGGAACTTCCCCCTCATGCTAAGACTCCACTTAATTTCCCTGGGTTCACTCATTCTCTTCTATTGCATGCGAATGCTTCCAACTTCCCTCCTTCTTATGTGGCCGAGATGCATCAGCTGGTGTCTCCTGGGAAGTCCATCTGGGGGTCCTGCTTCTCTACATTTGCTCCTCCGTCTGAGAAACGATCTTACGATCTTCTCTGTTCGCTGAGGCCAGGGACCTGGTACTTTCCGTCCGTTCCTAATGGCATCTTCTGGGTCCATCCACTTGCCATTCTCTGGCTCCTGCCTCACCTGGACAACCATCTCCTGGCTTCTGTCACACTCTCCTGCCTGGTCCACTCCCCTCCCCCGTCAGCTCTAGCCTCATCTGACCACTCATTTGTCCCGTGTACCCTCCGGACTTTCCTGTGTCTAAGTCTTTGAGGGGCTGCATGGAATTCCCTTTCCTGGAGTCCTGCAGACCCCTCCAGGCAGCCCCTAGCTGGAAGCGCCACGGCCTTCCTGTGCAGCCCACAGCAACCATCTGGCTCACTGGGGCCACTGAGCACTTCCATCCCTGGATCACACGTCTGATGTCATGGCTGTCTCACTACCACCTCGCACTCAGTGAAGCCCTGCAGGATGAAGCTGTGTTCACACCCTTCCTGGGTCACCCTGAGCAGGCTCAGTGGCTTGCACAGAGCTGCAGCCTCCTTCTCTGACACACTGGGGAAGTGACCAGACAGTCCACTTGCTAACCTGTCTGGGGCCTGGCCAGATGGGCACTGTGCTCTGGGGAGGGAGCAGGGCCCCTTCAGGCACACTGGCTCTGGGCTCAGGCATGGTAGCCCAATGCGTGTCACCTGCATGAGTCCCCAGAGCACCAAGCTAGGCCCAGAAGGTCAGCAGACACCGAGCAAGGTGGGCCCGGACCCCATGTCCTGCTTGTGCCAGCTTGTATCCCGCACCCCTGGGCCTGGGTCAGAGCTGAGGAGCAGGGATGGCAATGTGTGACGCAGACCACAGCCAGGCCAGCAGCTGCCCAGCAGTCTCCTGATCCCCCGCATGGCCCCCAGCTGGCTGCCCACTGCTCAGAAGTGTACACACCTTCTCTCCAGACTAAGCCCCAAGAGATGTAGCATCTTGAGACTGCTACCTGTCTGCTCCACAGAGACACTGCTGGGGCCGAACTGGACCAGGCCGCCGAGCCTTGAAGTCCAGGCCAAGCATGCACACACAGACATTGTTTGCCAGCCTGCCCTGCTGCTGTGCATGGGGAAACTGAGCCCCAGGGAGGGGAAAGGAGGGGTTCAGGCCACACAGCAAAAACCTAGGGGCAGAGCCAAGTCACAGGTCTGGTTCTCTCACCCTTGAGGGGTCAGCTTCAGGGCCCCCAGGCATCTCACCTGCCTCCCACTCCAGCTTCCCTGATGACTGACTACACTTAGGGCTGTGTGTACACACGTGTGTGTGTATGTTGCTGGGGATCAAACCCAGGGCCTCCTGCATGCTAGACAAGTGCTCCGCCACTGAGCTCCACCCCCAGCCCCTGCACTGCGGCTTTCTGTTCCTGCTGTAGCAGCCCCATCAGGTCGGGAGCTCCTGGGGTCCTCCTCAGTCCAGCCAGATGGGTGGAGCAAGAAGCATGGCTCAAGGAGGAGCCGTCTCTGTCTCCATTGGCATCTCCCCTCCAGCCACGCCTAGGGCCAGCCTGGGACACACCCCTATCAGCTAACACCCTCGTGCCTCCTTCACGCCCGATTTTGTAAGTCCCCAGCACTTACTGCAGGGAATGCCAGAGCTTTACTCCACCAGCTCCCACTCACGCTGGCTGCTCCTGGTTCTCCTTACGCCTGCAGAATATCCCCATCTCCCTGGTCCCTCTCTCAGGGTTCCCTGACGGGCCCTTTGCTCTGCTTCCTCTCTAATTACCCAGCCCAGACTCTCCCAGACTCTCTCACACCTGGCTGCCTGTCGGATATCTCCTCAAGGTGTGTGTGGGCCCCATTCATTCCTTGCCCACACTCATTCAGTCACTCAACAAACACACATGGAGCATCTATGAGATCAGGGCCCTATGCTGGGTACAGGGGAGCAAGAAACAGCCATGGGGCGGCCCCCTGATCGGACTTGCCTGACTCAGGCCCAGACAGATGTCCTTCCTCCCCTTCCCCTGGGTTCAGCCACCCCTCCCTTACCTCTGCTGTCCTCAGTCCCTCAGCCTGTGTTGGTGAGCAGAGAGCAGGGATCTGGTATCTCAAAGACGTGGACTGACTACTTCCCTTCCTACCGGTCTCCTGAGGACTTTGGGAAGTTACATATGTCCTTGGGCTAAGCTTTCCCAAGTGCAAAATGGGTCTAACAGCAAAGTGTGGTAGCGCATGCCTGTAATCCCATTACTTTGGAGGCTGAGACAGGAGGATCACAGGTTTGAGGCCAGCTTCAGCAATTTATCCAGACCCTGTTTCAAAATAAAATAAAGCTGGGGGTGTAGCTCAGAGGTAGAACACCCCTGGGCTCAATCCTTAGTAACCCCCCAACACACAAGATCTGACACTCACGGTGACAACTAAAAGAGATGAAGTGTGTAAAGCCAGTATTCAATTTCTACAGCATGCAAAAACATGGATGTTTCAAACCATCTCTACCTTCAGGCCTCCCAGTTCCTCTGTCCCTTGATTTTGGGGGACACCAGATCTTGTGTGGACTCCCAGATCTTTCTCTCCTTACCCCTGATGCTTTCTTCTGGACACCTCTATCCAAACCCTCTGCTCCCTTTCTTGTCCCTCAGGCTCAGCCCCAGGTCTGTGGTCTCCCCGCTAAAGCCACATCCTCAGCGGAAACCTAAGCCGGCCAGCCGGGTGCTTAAGACCCCTGCGTAGCAGCCTCGGTCTTACGGTCCCGGGTACTTAGTTGGCCTTCAAGGCTCCAGTCCCCTCAAATCCAGGGAACCCCGCCTTTCACCACTTCTGCGATCTGATCGCCCACAGACTCAAACTTCGTCTTACATTCAGCTTGCACCTGCGCCCTCACCCCGGATGGCGCTTGCCCCGGGCCCCGGGTGTCCCGGTGCCCTGCAGTCCCTGGCCTGGGGGAAGCGGACGCCGTCCGCAACGCCCTCTGGGGGACCTCCCGCGACCGACTTCCAGCGCCGACCCAGGCGTCGGGAAGTGCGCACTGAAGTCTGGAGTCGGGCGGGGACTGTCTCCTGGGCGCCCAGGGAAGGCTCCCGGTGCGTGCGGACGGATCGCGACCCCAGAGCGCGGCGCCACGACTCGGCGGGGGAATCGAGAAAGGCTAAAGATGCCGCCCGACGGGGCGGGGCACCGAGGAAGCCGAGCCACGGCTGCAGAGCGAAGTGGGGACCCGAAGGACGGCCCGGCCGCCTCGCCCCGACCCGCGGCCGCCCCCGCGGTGCCCGCCCGCCCGCCCGCCCGCGCCGGTGCGGTCTCCCCTTGCGCGGGGCGGGCGGCTCCCCGGCCGTCGGGCGCCATGGCCCGCGCGCTCACCGTCCAGGAGTCCGAGGCAGAGCCACAGGCGCAGCCACCGCGCGGCGCCGCGCTGCATCTCCGGCCGCTGCGGCGAGTCCGACCTGCGCGGCCGCCAGCTCCGGCTGGAAGTGCGAGCGCCGGCGGGAGGTGGGCGTGGCCTGGACGGGGCGTGGCCTGGACGGGGCGTGGCCTGGACGGGGCGTGGCCTGGAAGGGGCGGGGCGCGGCCTCGGCCCGCCCCCGGGAGCGGGGGACCTGGATCCCAAGGCGGCGGGCGGGCGTGCGCCGTCGAGGTCGCGGGCCCCAGCCCCTCTGCACCTGCGGGGCGGTCCTCGGGCGGGAGAAGGAAGCAGGCGGTGCACGCGGTCTTCCTCGTGCGCTGCGAAGGCGCTAGCGCGAGGCCCGCGAGGCCGGGCACAGTGGCAGCGCGTGCTTTTCCTGTAATTTCCTTGCATCGATAAACACTACGTTTATTTTTATTATTATTATTATTATTATTATTATTATTTTTGCTGTGCTGGGGATTGAACCCAGGGGCATTCTGCCTCCGAGCTACACCCCCAGCCCTATTTTTTATTCTTTATTTTGAAACAGGGTCTTACTAAGTTGCGGAGGGCCCCACTAAGTAGCTGAGGCTGGCTGCGAACCCGCATCCTCCGGCCTCAGCCTCCCAAGTACTGGGATTACAAGCGTGAGCCACCACGCCCGGCAAACACTACGTTTAGAGTAAGCAAAAAATAAAATGAAAGAAAGCAAGAAATATGGTAGTAAACCGTAGACTTTGGTGTCGATAGCGGCTGTCCTCTTGAGAGGGGCACCCCGTATCACTGACCCCCCCCAGGCTCTGGCCTCAACTTTAGATTGCTCCCAAATAGTTTTGTTCTGAGCTCATTCATAAATCTTTTTTTTTTTTTAAATCAGGTGACAGTTTATCTTCTAACTTGGCAAAACCTCCCACAGACTTCCTTTCTCTTTTCGGTTCTGTCGCTACAATTTTCCTGCTTTAAAATAAATCCCACGATGATGACTATTTCAATCCCTCTCTCCTGCTTTTACTTACTTCAGTCACATTTTTTTTCCACGCGCCCCTTCCTGGTCCGTTCATCCTTGCGGAAAACCAAGACCAGATTGTTGATAATATCCCTTACCAACTCTCTCCAGTACAAGTAAGAACTGAATATATTAAGTTGGAATTACGAACCAGTCAGGAGAATTTAGATAATTTAATAAATAAGTTGGGGAAATTAGGTAAATGAATAACAAATGAAATAGATTCTTCTTAGGTTGATTTCTATCCTTTTTAGGCTTTAAAATAAAAATTGTAAGATATAATGTATTTATGGAAATTATTTAAGATACCAATATAAATGCGAAAGCAAATGTTTATGTTTCCAACAGGAATGTAGAATGGCATAAGCATTCCAGAAAACGTTCTCACTTCCCATCACCAGCCTCTGACTAACCCCAAAAGGTTTCCACTGGCCTTATAATTTCCCTGCTTTTGATTTTAATTTTATCCCTGAATATATGTTTTGCTTGTGTTTTAATCTTATTTAAATTGATTCATACCATATGTAATCTTTTACTCATAATCAATTGTGAGATTTATTTATATATTTCTATGATAAGCTGTACCTTGCTCATTTTCATAGCTGCATAGTTTTCCACTGTTTGATACACCACAATTTATTTGTCCATCTACTATTTGTGTGTGTGTGTGTGTGTGTGTGTGTGTGTGTGTGTTACTGGGTATTGAATTCAGGGTTGTTCTGCCTCTGAGCTATATCTCCAGTCCTATTTCATTTTTTTAAATTTGAAACAGCCTCATTAAGTTGCTGAGGCTGGCCACGAACCTGTGATCCTCCTGTCTCAGACTCTCGAGGACTGGGATTACAGACCCAGCTGTCCATCTACTGTTGATGGACATTTGTGTTGCTACCAGTTTCCAACTTTTGCTGCTGTGAACACTCTTGTATATATTTCCTGGTGTGCATGTGCCCTATTTTCTCTCTCTCCCTAACTATGCGCGTCTTCAACTTCAACAGTGCCAACTATTTTTTTCAAGCTATTTGTGCCATTTGGCACTTCCATGGCAGTGTAAGTAGTTTGTAATACTTCATATCTTCACGGATACAGTATTGTCAGTTTTGATTTTTAAAATTTACCCATTTTAGTTGGTTCACAGTGGCATCTCATTATGGTTTTAATTAAAATTAACTTTCCCCTAATTACCACTGTGGTTGAGCACATTTTTATAATTGATCATTTGGATTTCAAGTTTTTTGCCCTTTTACGACTGCCCATTGTCTGTCTTTTTTCATATTGATTTGTAGGTGTTCTTTATATATTCTGGACATAAGTCCTTTGTCAGTTCTGGTTATTATCGCTGTGTTACAATATCGTGGCACAAAACAGCAACTATTTTATTTTGCCCATGTTTCTGAGGGTCGGGAATTTGAGAAGAGCTTGACTGTTAATTCTTGCTTGGGGTTTCTTATGGGTTGCTGCCAGCTATCTGAAGTCCTGATGGGGTTGGATGCTGGCAATTGATGCTGGCTGTCATTGGGAGTCCAGCGGGAGCTGCCAACTGGCTCACCTGCCCCTGTTCTTTCCAGCCTGACAGTCTCAGGATAGTTGAGCTTCACAGGCAGGAGCTGACCTCTCCAGTGAGCAACCCAAGAAAACCAGGCGGAAGCTATGTGATGTCAGAGAAGTAGCCAGAAGGTGCCGGAGGACACACTCCCCAGCTGTGGACAGGGAGCAGGGTCACACTGCAGGAGGAGGAGGAGGAGGCTGCTGCTGCAGTAACGCAGCACACTTTTGCAGTAAACTTTCGTAAGTAGATGAGTACACTCCAAAATAACCATGAAAGTAGAGTATAGTGAATGCACAGTCCTTGACTACCATCATCGAGTCTTCTCTATTGCACACAATCGCATGTGATGTGCTTTTATATGGCTGGTAGCCCAGTAGGTTCGCTTCTCCTGGGCATGTATGGTGACTTTCTAATTTTCCCTGTACTTGCAACTGCTTTCAAATGTCCAGGTCTTTAATGTCTGGCTCCCAAGAGGAAAAAAAAAAATCTGAAGGGAGAAAAAAGGGCTTTGGCCTTTAAATGCCCCCGAAGTCACTTTGGCCAAAGCGGGGGGGGGGGGCTTGGGACAATGGGAGGAGGTGTTACAGTGACTGCCACTTCTTGTCCCCACCTCTCTGATTAGATGCCTCAGGACACAGATGCCCCACATTTGGAGGACAGGGTCTTTTATGCCCACCCTGGCTCCCATAGGTCCCTGCTCAGGAACTTGTGCACAGCTGCCGGCCAGTGACTGAGAAGGTGGGGGAGTGCTTGAAGCTTCTGTGTTAAGAACGGAAACTGACCTGAATTTATCACCCAAGCCTTCTCCTGGAAGTTGCAAGCCTTTAATAGACTTCAGAGTTTCAAAACAGTTACATTGGACAGATTCTGCCAGAGCAATTGTCTAGGTGGGAAGACAGATTTCCGGGGGGTGTTCCTGTTCCTCCATCTTTCTAGAACATTCTCTTCAATTTATTTTTTAATTTTTTCTCTTCAATTTTATTTTTCTGAGATCATTAACTGGGCAAGAAACAATCTCTTCAACAAATGGGAGTGGTATCACTGGATAGCCACAACAATTAAATTGAACATTTTTTTTCAGTACTGGGGATTGAACCCAGGAGTGCTATACCACTGAGCTACACCCCCACCCGTATTTATTTATGTATTTATTTATTGACAAGGTCTCACTAAATTGCTGAAGCTGGCCTCCAACTTGTGATCCTCCTGCCTCAACCTTCCTGAGTAGCTGGAATTGTAGGTGTGCATCACTATTTGGATCTTTATCTTGCACTACATACAACAATTAACTCAAAATGGATCAAGGCTTAAATGTAAAAGCAAAACTATAACACCCCCCTCTCTTTTTCTTGAGGTATTGAGTATTGAACACAGGGGCTCTCTACCACTGAGCTACATCTCCAGCCTTTAAAAAAGTTTTAGATTTGGAAATAGGGTCTCACTCAGTCACCTAGGCTAACCTTGAACTTGCAATCCTCCTGCCTAAGCCTCCTAAGTAGCTGGGAATACAGGTGTATACCACTGTGACTGGCTATAAAACTCTTCGAAGAAGACAAATGGGGTAAATGTTCATGATTTTGATTTGGCTGTTGATTCTTAGATATAACATCAAAAGCACAAACAAGCAGGCATGGTGGCACATGTCTGTAATTCCAGTACTTGGCAGGCTGAGACAAAAGGATCGCAGGTTTGAGGCCAGCCTCAGCAATGTAGTGACACTCTCAGCAACCTAGTGAGACCCTGTTTCAAAACAAAAAATAAAAAGGGCAGGGGGTGTAGCTAAAGGTAGAATTCCCCTGGGATCAATCCCCCGTCATCCCCCCCCAAAAAAAAACAAACAAGAAGAGAGAAAAAGGATAAATTGAACACTGGCCAAATTAAGACATTTTTGTGCATCAAAGAACACTATGTGAAAAGACAACCCAGAGAATGGGATAAAATATTGGCAAATCATGTGTTTGATAAAGGACTCCATCTAGAATCTACATAGAATTGTTATAATTCAATAATAAAGAGACCACAAATAACTCTGAAATATGGACAAAGGATCTTTTTTATACTTTTCTTGGTGCATTGTTATTATACATCACAGTAAGAGTAAAGTGCTACATTTACACACGCACACAGCACTTGTGTGTTTCCCTCTGGAGCCCACCCTGCTCCCCCTTATTCCCTCCCTGTACATGTTAGTGACACCTTCATGCATGGACATAACATTATTCGAACTGTTCCCCTTCTCAAGCCTCCTTTTTCTCTCCTCACCTCCTTCCCCCAATCCCTTCACCACTATTCTACTGGTTTTTCTCCACATTTGACCAAAGTCCCTTTGGTTTCCTATTTTCTCTCTAGCTCCCACATATGAGAGAAAACATCTGACCTTTGACTTTCTGGCTGATCTCATTTAGCACAATATTCTCTAGTTCCATCCATTTTTCTTCAAATGACATGATTTTGATCTTCATTGTGGCTGAGTAAAATTCCATTGTGTGTATAGATCACATTTCCTTTATCCATTCCTCTCTTGATGGACACCTAGGTTGGTTCCATAATTTGGCTCTTGTGAATTTTGCTGCTATAAAAATGTGTATGCACGTATCACTATAGTATTCTGATTCTTTTGGCAAGATACCAAGGGGTGGTATAGCTGGGTCATATGGTGGTTCCAGTCTTAGTTTTTTGAGGAACCTCCATACTGATCTCCATAGTAATTGTGCTAATTTGAAATCTCAGTAACATTGTATAAGAGTTCCTATTTCCCCACATCCTTGCCAGCACTTATTATTATTTGTATACTTGGTGATTGCCATTCTAACTGGAGGTAGGTGTCTTAAAAAACACACCAATAATCTTTGACATTCTCTCCTGGTGAGACAGGGTAAGCATGCTAGCTGGGGCCTCTTTTTCTCTTTGTATAAAGCCACCAGCGCCATCACAGGGGTTCACCCTCATGATCTCATCTAATCTTAATTACTCCCCAAAAGTCCCAATTCCAAATATCATCAACATATGTATTTGGGGGTTAAGTTCCCAACACATAAGCTTTTGAGGGATACATTCAAACTATACCTGCAGAGAAGGAAGAAAAGAGGAAGGGAGACAGGCAGGCAGAAAGGAATTTGCTGGGTTTGGTGGCACATGCCTGTTATACCAGTACTTGGGAGGCTGAGACAGGAGAGTCTCAGGTTCCAGGCCAGCCTCAGTAACTTAGCAAGACTCTGTTTCAAAAAAGAAAAATAAAAAGGGCTGGGGATGTAGCTCAGAGGTAGAAAGCCCCTGGGTTCAATTCCCAGTGCTAACACACACACACACACACACACACACACACACACACACACACAATCTAGAGAGCTGCCATTTGAAGTGTCTCCTTCATGGTTAGGGTGGCCGCTGGCCCAGGCCCCAGAGTCCATCCCAGTGTAAGGAGGAAGACCCTCCTGTGCCAGACAGCCCGGCCCACCCTCCCCAGGCCACGTTACCCCACAGCCTCCCTCCTCACAGCACAGGGCATACCTGTGACTTCATTTACCCCACATGGGGACAGTACCTCATCTTCAAGTATCTAAAGGGCTGTTGGGGACCAGGATTTGATTCCTTTTGTCTGGCTCTGAGAGACATATTTAGGAATAATTCCTCAAAATTTCAAAGGGGTTCCATTTTCTTTGAAGTAGTGTGCTTCTGAAGAATGTATGTAGCTGGACGTGGTGGTGTGTACTGTAATCCCAGCACTTAGGAGGCTGAGATAGAAGGATCCCAGGTTCAAGGCCAGCCTCAGCAACTTAGCAAGACTTTCAGCAACCTAGGAAGACCCTGTTTCAAAATAAAACATAGAGGCCGGGTGTGGTGGCGCATGCTTGTAATTCCAGGACTTTGGAGACTGAGACAGGAGAATCGCAAGTTCATGGCCAGCTTCAGCAACTCAGTGAGGCCTCCGCAACTTAGTGAGACCATATTTCAAAATAAAAAATAAAATAGGACTTGGGGGTGCAGCTCGGAGGTAGAATGCCCCTGGGTTCAATCCCCAGTACAACAAACAAACAAACAAACAAACAAACAAACAAACAAGCAAACAAACATAAAAAGGGCTGGGGGTGGAGCTCAGAGGTAGAATGCCCCTGAGTTTTATCCCTGTACCAAAAATAAAAATAAAAATAAAAAACTATAATTCAAAACATACATCCACCCTTACGGTGTGTGTGTGTGTGTGTGTGTGTGTGTGTGTGTGTGTGTGTGTGTGTATTTTCTTGGTGTCCATTTATTCACAGCTATTTTCATATATGTCTACCTTAATACTGTCTTACATCTCCATGACCTTGTGTTTTCTGCCTCATAGACTCTCAAACATTGATTCTTCTTTTTGATTCTCAGCTCTGGCACCCAACGGACACCTATCCTACACTGTGATAATCTTAAAACAGCATAATCCTGGAAACCACTTGCAGGGTCTGAGATGCTGGGATATAACTCCCTGGTTACAAGATACCAACTAAGAAGCCATGAAAACAATTTGTTGACTGCCTAAATGGCACCACTGTGTGGCCATATTGTGCTGTGCAGCCACATGCCTAAGACTCAACCTCTTTAAAATCACTCCTACAATTTACTTATTTTTTAAAATTGGGGATGAGGAGTTAGGGGTGTAGCTTAGTGATAGAGTACATGTCTAGCATGCAAGAAATCCTAGGTTCTCTCACCAGCAACAAAAACAAAAATAGAGTGATTCATATTATCTTCAAAAAATTGTGCACAAGTATCCCAGTATTCCAGAGCCTGAGACAGGAGGATCACAGGTTCAAGGTCAGTGAGAGGTAACTTGGCAATACCCTGCTTCAAAATAAAAAATAAAATAGGGCTGGGCACGTGACTCAGAACACTCCTGGGTTTCATCCCCATTACCACCCACATGAAAAAAAAGGTGCATATCGGGGCATGGTGGCACACACTTGTAATCCTACTACTTAGGAGGCTGAAACAGGAGGATTGCAGGTTTGTGGTCAGCTTCATCAAGAGTTGGAACCTTAAGTTGGAAGGGCATTGAGAGTTGATCCAGCTGATTTCACTTATCATACTTGAAGTTCCATCCATTTTCCTGTAAATGACCTAATTTTGTTCCTTTTTTATGGCTAAAATTCCATTGTGTGTATGCACCACATTTTCTTTATCCATTTATCTATTGACAGACACCTAGGTTGGCTCCATAATTTGGCTTTTGTGAAATGTGCCACTATAAACATGGGTATGCATGTATCACTATAGTATTCTGACTTTAATTCTTTTGGAAAGATACTCAGGGATGGTATAGCTGGGTCACATGGTAGTTCCATTACTAGTCTTGAGGAACCTCCCTACTGATTTCCATAGTGGTTGTACTTACAATCCACCAATAGTGAATAAGAGTTCCTATTTCCCCACATCCTTGCCAATATTTCTAATTGTTTGTATTCATGATGATTGCCATTCTAATTGGTGTTAGGTGGAATCTCAGGGTAGTTTTGATCCAGCACACCAAGTGCTGCTGTGTGCATGTATTTATTTATGTATCACTTTAAATCTCACTATGATATGTAATTACAATGCACCAATAAAATTATTAAAAAAAGATTCCGGTACAACTGGATAGTCACACACTAAAGGATAAATATAGACTCTTCTCTTACATAATACACAAAAATCAGCTCAAAATGGATCATATACAAAAACATAAGAGTTAAAACTCCAAAATCCTAGAAAATTAAAGGAATAAATCTTCAAGACTTTAAAATAGGCAAATATTTCTTGAATATATTAATCAAAGCACATGCAATAAAGTTTTAAAACAGACAAGTAAAACTTTATCAAAATAAAAAACCCTTCCAGTACCCACAGTGGGGACAGTATCAGTGGTAAGGTCCCAGACCCAGGGGCACCATCAACCAGGAGCCACTAGTGGGCCCTCCTAGCAAAATGGTGTAGCTCTTTAGAGACCCAGCAGCAGCAGCATGATCCCAAGCTACAAGGGTGGCAACTTAGGTTGCGGAAAGACTGAGGGTCACCACACCAACAAGGCCCAAGCCCACCACAGAGCCATACCCCGTGCCCAACCAGAGCAGCCAGGGTCCAGGCAGTCCAGGTATTGTCTCTAGGTCCTCTCCCTAGCACCCCTTCCTAGACACAGAACAAGGGGAGTGGAACCCACCATAAACACAGACCCCAAGGTGCTTTTAGGTCACACAACCAGGATCACAGTGTCTACAGACAGGGAAAGGATCTTCTCCTTCCCCCACCCAATAAAACATCAAAATAATCCCAATAAACTTGGGAGGCTGAGACAAGAAGATCGCAGGTTCAAAGCCAGTCTTGGCAACTTAGTGAGGCTCTCTGCAACTTAGTGAGACCCTGTTTCCAAATAAGAAATAAAATAGGGATGGGGGTGTAGCTCAGAGGTAGAATGCCCCTGGGTTCAATCCCCAGTGACAAAAAAAAAACCCACAAAAAAAATCAAAGCTACCTGGCACAAGGTAGACTCCACAAATCTTAAACTGAACCAGAAAGGAGTTGAGAAAAGATTCAAATGATCTCAACTTGACCCCCCCTGGATACAGCTTGCTAAAGGGTAAAGGAAACACAGACTTTATCAAGCAGGGGTAACAGAAGCCCACAATCATTCAAAATGAAAGAGGGGCTGGGCATGGTGGCGCATGCTTATAATCCCAGTACTTGGGAGGCTGTGACCGGAGGATCTGGGTTCATGGCCAGCCTCAGTAGTGAGGCCTCTGAAACTCAGTGAGACCCTGTTTCAAAATAAAGAATAAAAATTGGGCTGGGGGTGTTGCTCAGAGGTAGAATGCCCCTGGGTTACATCCCCAGTATCACAAAACAAGCAAACAAATACCAAGCAAAACAGAACAGGGTTCCTTCCTTGAAGCTTTACTACCAACAAAATCAAGTCCCCACTCAGAGTACAAAATTCAAAAAGGAATCTTTTTCTTAAAATTTTTCATGAATTTTTTAAAAGTAAAGAAAATTTTTAAATTAAAAAATTAAAGTTTTTCCTATTTCTTTCTTTCTTTATTTATTGGTGGTACTGGGGATTCTACCAGTGGCATTCTACCTCCGAACTACTCCCCTAGCCCTATTTTATTCTTTATTTTGAACCAGGGTCTCAATCAGTTGCAGAGGGTCTCACTAAGTAGCTGAGGCTGTCCGTGAACCTGTGATCCTCCTGTCTCAGCCTCCCTAGTACTGGGATTACAAGTGTGTGCCACCACACCTGGCCTATTTTTGTTTTTTACTTTTTTATTTTTATTTTACCTTTCTAATTTTTCTTTTTTCTTTTTCTTTGTTGTTGTTGGTATTTTGGGTGTCTTTCTTGTGATTTCATTATTTTGTCTGTTAGTTTGTCTTTCTTGTGATTTCATTATTTTGTTTGTTAGTTTGTTCTTTTTCTTCTCTTCTCCTTTTATTTTTGTTTTTATTTTTATTCATTTTTATTCTCTTTTGTTTGGTTTTTCATTTTGGGGTCTTTTTCTGTTTTTGTTTACTTGCTTTTGGTTTGGTTTGGGGTTTCATCTCCTTTTAACTTTTGCTCTTCCTTCATGTGGATGTGCCCATGTATAGGTCAGTATGTAGTCTGGTTCAAGCGGGGACTTCACATTTTTCTTTCTTTTTTTTTTTTTTTGGTTTTATCCTTTTCTCTTCTTGAGTATTTGCTTCTTTATTGATATCACCATAGTCATTTTTCTCTCCCCTTCTGATTATTTTGGACGGTCACTGTTCCACTACCTTCTCCTTTCCCCTCATTTTACAAAATAATAGAGTGTCTGCCCAGACGTAAACTTCCCAACCTGGAGTGAAAATTCTGAACTCCAAAGATAGGACTCTAAGAAATAAATACTCTGCTGCCAGTTCTGCCAAACACTGAACAGGCAGGCGGATAATTCACCAAATTCCACCCATATATCCCCAGTATACTGACAGGGAGCACTGGGAAAATAGGCTCAATTTCCCACAAATTGGAAGGAAGTTTGAATAAGGCAGGAGCTCTAGACAGCAATCCCAGTATTAAGATAACAACCAAATTGAAGACAGACCACCTTCCTGAATAGACATTAATTCCTGCCAGGCTCACATGACAGCCTAGAGGAGGTAACCAGGCAAAGTGGACACTGAAATATTTCAGTCACGCCAGATTATATACCCACTTAAGAAGGCAGTGAGGGCTGAGTTTAAATACTAGAACATTAGAAGGAGATGCTTAGAGACTAATTCATACCCCATCTCAGGTCTCACTATAAAAAGAGAACTTCAACACAGAATACACTAGCAAAAAGAAAAAGCAGGAACTACAAAAACATAACTACAAACTAAGATCCCTGAAAATATAGGGAAAGAGTCCACCAAAACTACAATAAAACCCCACAATCCCATAACAATGGAACTCACTGAAACAGAGGTGCAGAAGATGCCAGATGGAGAATTCATAATTTTGATTTTCAGTATGATCAAAGACCTTAAGAAGGAAATCAGAGAAATTTTTGAGTTATGAAGAACTATGCTAATAAAGAAATAACAGAAACCTGAATGAACTGAAAGAATCAATAAACAATCCCATTGACGGTATCACAAGCAGACTGACCAAATGGAAAACAGGGTCTCAGCCTTAGAAGATAGTACATTCAAAACTGAACAATCAGTCATGAATATAGAAAAAAAACCCCAACACAACAGTAGGACCAGAACATTGAAGAATTATGGAATAACACAAAACAACCAAACATAAGAGTACTTGGCATTGAAGAAGGTATAGAGGCCCAAACCAAGGGAATCAAGAATCTCTTCAGAGAGATAAGGTGAGAAAGCTTCCCAAACTTAGATAAAGGTACAGATATCTGAGGTAGGCTAGAAGAAATAAAATATTAGGTAGAAAGGAGACATGTTGGGAAGAAAAGAGAAAATATAATTTTAAATTCTAGAGGAGGGGAGGATCCAAGATGGCGATGGAATAGGAGCCCCTGAACAAGCCTGTCTCAAAATTGTATCAAAATCGCTTCAGGGGCACAGAACTAAACAACATCAAACAGCCATAGAAGAACCAAAACCCAATATAAAGTAACCTGAGTATGACTACACAGACAGAGTCTACCAGGTACAGAATCCCACAGAAAACTACAATCCCGCGTAGGCAGTATTGGTAAGGCACCATCGTCCCCCGAACCCTAAAGTTGGGGCTAATAGCCCCCGGTGCCACCAACAAATCGGGAGGAGAAACCAGAGCAGAATTCTGTGAGTGGTGGGGCAATCCCAGCAGCAGATTGTGAATACCCTTCAAAGGCTGCCCTAGCGTGGGATCCCTCCCACCACTCTACATGCCCGCGCGATCCCCAACACCTGCGCATCGGAACCTCACTCTAGCCAAGACCTGGGCAGCCCCCTTGCGCCCCGCCTCAGCCAACTACACCGTCCTGAGCAACTCGGTGGCCAGCCGTGCCCTCCCGTGCAACCCTGGCGGCCCTCCACGCCCCACCTCAGCCAGCTGTGCTGTCCCGTGCAACCCGGGAGGCCCCCTTTGCCCTGCCTCGGCCACCCCCGTCGTCCTGCACGACCCGAGCAGCACTCCACGCCCCAACTCCGACTCCAGCGCCCTCCTGCGCAACCTGGGCGGCCCTCTGTGCCCCACCCCGCCCTGCCCCAGACTCCAAGCTGCCACCTGAGACCCGGGAAGCCCTTCGCGCCCCACCTCGGACCCTCACACCCTCCGCACTGCTACTGGAGACCCAGAGCCTGCACCTATCTCACCTGCGCAGGAGCCTCTGTGCTGTGCTTCAGAGCCCGGATATGCTCGGGCGCTGCCACCTGAGACCCGCGTGACCCTCTGCGCTGCCTCAGAGCCAGGGCACACTCCGGCGCTGCCACCCCAGATCCAGGAGCCCGCGCACCTCCCTGGGGCCCGTGTGTGATCCTCTGCACCATGCCTCAGCGCCCATGCACCCTCAGGCACCGCCACACAATACCCAGAATCCGCACCCCCCTCAGGCCTGCATGAGATACTGGGCACCACACATCAGAGCCTGGGCAACCTCTGGCGATGCCTCCCTAGACCCGGAGCACGTGTGCACCCCTTGGGGCCTGAGCAACCCTCAGCACCTGCTCCTTGGAGACCAGGCATCTTCCGGCACCGTCACCTGTGCCTCGGAGCCCACATCCAACATCGCGACTCAAAGTGCGCCTCACGCGACAACACCTGAGCTCCAGAATCTGCGTGCCCCCCTCCCGCCACACACACACATCGTGCCCTAGTCAACCTGATGGTACAGAACCACAGCCTGCTGTATACTGACCCAATTGGGTCTACAGGGACCATCAAGAGGTCTTATACATAGAAAGGAAGATGATGCGGAGGCAACAAAAACACAAAATTGAAGCAAAAACACAAAATTGAAACAAAAACACCAAAAATATGAGAATGAGGAACAGTGAGGAAAGAAGAAACACTCACAATGCATCAAGAGAGATTACTGATACTGACCTACAGGAAATGCAAGACGGAGAATTCAGAATTTTGATCTTCAGAATGATGAAAAGCCTCAAGGAAAGTGTAGAGGAGATGAAGGAGGGGATTGAGGCCCTAAGAAAGAATCAGAAAGAAACACTGAACGAAATGAAGGAGTCAATAAACTAATTAAAGACTGCAATAGAAACCAACTCTAGTAGGCCCGACCACATTGAAAACAGGGTATCACTCTTGGGAGACAGTTCATTCAAAACTGAGAACACAGTCAACGATATACAGAAGATATTACAACAACACACCCAGGCCATCCAAGAAATACAGAACAAGACGTCCTAATCTAAGGATAAAAGGCATCAAAGAAGGTTTAGAAGCACAGACCAAGGGTATAAGAAACCTCCTCAAAGAAATAATTTCAGAGAATTTTCTGAACATAGAAAAGGATTTGGACATTCACATACAGGAGACATATAGAACACCGTTAAGACAGGACCAAAGAAGGACCTCCCCACGCCACGTAATAATTAAAATGTCTAAGGTAGAGGCCAAAGAAAGAATCCTAAAAGCAGCAAGAGCAAAAGAACGGGTGACATACAGGGGCGAAACAATAAAAATCACCCCAGTCTTCTCAACTCAAGTCAGGAATGCCAATAGGGATTGGTATGAAGTACTCCGGACCCTGGAAGAAAACAATTTCCAACCAAGACTGACATATCCAACCAAGCTATCATTTAAAATTGATGGAGAAATAAAAATGTTCCATGATAAACAAACACTTAAAGAATTCATGAGGACCTAGCCAACACTGGAGAAAATCCTAAAAGAAATAAACCACAAAGAAGGAAAAACAAGCAATCTTCAGAACCACAGGAGAGGTGAACTCCACGAGGTAGACAACTAAACAAGGAGATTTGTCACTACAGCAAACAGAAAATAGAACTCAAAATGATAGGAAACAAAAATCATATCTCAATAACAACATTGAATGTCAAAGGATTCAACTCCCCAATTAAAAGGTATAGACTGGCAATGTGGATTAAAAAGAACCCAACTATATGCTGCTTACAAGAAACTCACCTTCTAGCCAAAGATACTCATACACTAAAGGTAAAAGGATGGAAAAAGATATACCATGCAAATGGAGATTGAAAACAAGCAGGAGTAGTAACACTTATATCTGACAAAAGAGACTTTAAGCTAAAACACATCAGAAGAGACAAAGCGGGTCACTTGTTACTAATAAAAGGAACTATCCAATAAGAAGATATAACAATAGTAAACATTTATGCCTCAAATGTGGGCACACCCACATTCATAAATCAAAATCCCCAAAAGACCCAAAGACAATAATATTGGGAGACTTCAACACACCACTCACGCCACTAGATCGATCCTCCAGACAAAAGATGAATAAATATTATTTAGACCTAAAGAAAACCATAGACCAAATGGATCTAATAGACACATACAGATTATTTCAACCAGCAACATCTGAATACACATTTTTCTCAGCTGCACACAGAACACTCTCCAAAATAGACCACATACTGGGTCACAAAGCAAGCACCAGCAAATTCAAAAGATGTGATATAATTCCCTGCATATTCTCAGATCACAACGGAATGAAACTGGAAATTAACAACAGGAAGACTAAAAGTAACCACATAAATACATGGAGACTGAATGATACACTTCTGAACAAAGAATGGATCAAAAAAGAAACAAGGGGAAAAATAAAAAATTCCTGGAATTAAAAATAGAGACATGACATACCAAAATCTATGGGACACTTTGAAGGCAGTGTTAAAAGAAAATTTATAGCACTGAGTGCTCACATAAGAAAAACAGAAGACATCCAAATAAATAACTTAATGATACACCTCAAGGATCTTGAAAAACAGGAACAGTCGAATCCCAAAGCCAGTAGGAGGCAGGAGATAACTAAAATCAGAGCAGAAATTAATGAAATAGAAAATAAAAAAACAATACAAAGAATCAACAAAACAAGAAGCTGGTTTCTTTGAGAAGATTAACAGGATTGACAAACTACTAGCTAATATAACCAAAAGAAGGAGAGAATCAACCCAAATTACCAAAGCCAGAAATGAAAAAGGGGACATCACCACAGATAGTGGAGAAATCCAGAGGATCATAAGAAACTACTTTGAAAACTTATATTCTAATAAAATGGAGAACATGGAAGAAATAGAAAGATTTCTAGACACATACGAATTACAGAAGAATTAAAATCCATACTTCACAAGCTATTCCGTGAAATTGAAAGAGATGGAATTCTTCCAAATTCCTTTTATGAGGCCAACATCACATTAATACCAAAGCCAAATAAGGATACCTCAAGAAAAGAGAATTACAGACCATTATCATTAATGAACATAGATGCAAAAATTCTACATAAAATACTAGCCATGAGCATTCAAAACCATATTGAGAAAATCGTACACCATGACTAAATAGGTTTCATCCCAGGATTTTTCTAAGATTTCATCTAACCCCAATTAGAATGGCAATCACTAAGAAGTCAAACAACAAATGTTGGCGAGGATGTGGGGAAATTGGGACTCTTCTACACTGTTGGTGGGATTGCAAACTAGTTCAACCACTATGGAGATCAGTGTGGAGATTCCTCAGAAAACTGGCAAAGGATCCACCATATGATCCGGCTATACCACTACTGGGTATCATACCAAAGGGATTGAAACTAGAAAACAACAGTAATATATGCATACCCATGTTCATAGCAGCACAATTCACAGTGGCCAAATTATGGAACCAACCTAGGTGTCCATCAACAGATGAGTGGATTACAAAATTGTGGGAAATACACACAATGGAATTCTACTCAGCAATAAAGAAGAACAAAATAACATCATTTGCAAGAAAGTGGAAGGATCTGGAGAAC
>PVJS01014501.1:0-40292 GCA_004027185.1 Glis glis
TAACCTTGAAAGACCATCCAGCCCTGTGGCAAGCTGGTTAGGCTGGTTTGGGATCCTATACTCTCTCTTTTTTTTTTTTTTTTTTTCGTTACCGGGGATTGAACGCAGGGGCGTTCTACCTCCGCGCTACGCCCCTGGCCCTATTTTTTATGCTTTATTTTGAAACTGGGTCTCACGAAGTTGCGGAGGGCCTCAGTAAGGAGAGAGAGAGAGAGAGAGAGAGAGAGAGAGAGACAGAGAAAGAGACAGGGAGAGAGAGAGAGAGAGAGCTGAGGCTGGCCGGGAACCCGGATCCTCCGGTCTCCGCCTCCCAAAGTACTGGGATTACAAGCGTGTGCCACCACACCCAGCTCTATACTCTCTTCTCTCCTCCTACCTTCCTTAGGTAGACACTTTGACCAAGGATTATACAAAGGAGAATGTCACTGTAACCATATATAATTATTATATTCCAAAACATTTCCAGCAACTGATGTACTATATATTTAAGATGCTCACTGTATCTGTTATCTACCTTCCCCATAAGAATGTAAGCCCCTAGCAGAAAAACTTTTTTCTTTCATTTCTCATTTGCACGTTTGATTTTGCATTGTTGTGTTCCTAGTACCTAGAACAGTGTCCAGCACATATTAGGCACTCAGTACTTTATGTGTGTGTGTGTGTGTGTGTGTGTGTGTGTGTGTGTGTGTGTGTGGTACTGGGGACTGAACCCAGGGTCATTCTACCTCTGAGAGACACCCTCAGTCCTGTTTTATTTTTTAAATTTTGAAACAGGGTCTCACTAAGTTCATTAGAGTCTTGCTAAGTTGCTGAGGCAGGCCGAAAATCTGTGATCCTCCTGTCTCAGCCTCCCAAGTTCTGGGATTACAGGTGTGCACCACCACACTCAGCTACTCAGTACATTTTTATAGAATGGTTTGAATGAATGAATGAATGAATGAATTTGTGTTCCTGTTCGGTGCCTTTACCTCTTAACAAAAATCATGTTCACTTATGACACCAGTCCATCACTGTTCTAGAGTTAATATTTTCCTGTGTGATCCTAGGGTCTGGAGAAGTCCTGTCTGCACATGTGCTGTATGAACAGAATCCTTTGTCTCATCAGGTCATGATGCTATCTCCATCTCACTAGTTCTTGGTGCTCCAGAGCCCTTCTCCTCTCTGTTAAGAGTCATTTTTCTGCTGCCAAATGCTTCTCTGTGCTTCTGCCAGCTTCCCTTCATCCCTACCTACCCAGAATGTGCATTCAAGAAAGAGATGGCCTGGAAGTCAGACTAATTCAGGCCAATATCTTGGAGCATCTGGTTGATGCTGTTGCTTCATTCCTGAAATTCTTGATCTCTGGAGGATGCTCTTACTTTTTGTCTTATGGTAAATAAATACCCCTGTTGACCTGGCTCGCACTGGACACTAGGTGTCACCATCTCCCCCTGTTGATGACCTGGCTCTCACTGGACACTAGGTGTCACCATCCCCCAGCACTCTCAACATAAATGCCCATGTTGATGACCTGGCTCTCATGGGACACTAGGTGTTATCATCTCACTAGACACTAGATGTCACTCCCTGTTGACCTGGCTCAGACTGGACACTAGGTGTCACCATCTCCCCCTGTTGATGACCTGGCTCTCACTGGACACTAGGTGTCACCATCCCCCAGCACTCTCAACATAAATGCCCATGTTGATGACCTGGCTCTCATGGGACACTAGGTGTTATCCTCTCGCTAGACACTAGATGTCACTCCCTGTTGATGACCTGGCTCTCACTGAACACTGGGTGTTATCCTCTCACTGGACACTAGGTGTTATCCTCTCACTGGACACTAGGTGTCACTGTCTCCTAGCACTCTCAACAGGAAGTAGTTGGCCACTGATATCCTTCTGGGTTAAATTTTCATAAACCCTGGGCTGGCGCTTTTGTGCCTGATGGACATTCATCCCTATAGACAGGCCAGATCCTCTAGGGATGCACAGCTGGCATTATTTTTCTTTATCAACTGTGATGTCATTAATAAAACCTGTATCTGTGGGTGAAGAGAGTCTATTTTAGGTAAAGATAAAATAAGCAATATTGCACTACTTCTATGGCAACTAATTTAAAAGATGCAATAGAAAATTAGCTTGATCCTCAAATCCAGGTCATTAAAGACACATTGACCAAAAAGTATAATTGCATGTCTGTAGTTAAAACTACATTTCTGTGGTTAACATATAGACTCTGTTATGAAAATATGAGCAGTAAGCATATTAAAATGCAGCTCTGATCTCATTGTATATTTGGTTAAACGCCTTCAATGAGACTCAATTTCCCATCAATTGAAGTCTAACTTGTTCAGACCCAAGCAGAGCTTTCTGCCAATTCCTGCCATCTTCCTGTTCTTCATTTACTAGACACCCCCAGTGAAACGTCCATGCATCTCCTCCAGTACACACTCAGGAACTCCCAGCTCTATTTTTTGCCCCTCTGCTCTTCTCTCATAGTCTTAACTCTCAATTTCCATATAGCTAGAAGGAAGTTGTGCAGAATATCAGGCTTTGAAGTATATGACCTGAGATCTAGCCCATCTCTGCCACTAATTAGTTGGGTAACCATGGGCAAGTTTCATTTTATCTGATTTTTATCTGATATCTTCTCTACTGGGCTAGTGTGACAATAAACAATACAGATAAGATAGATAGCTCTATTCATGACATCGACTATTTCTATTACTTAACTTCCTAAATAAAATTTAAATCATAAGCATTCTTTTTTGCGCTTGGTTTAAATAGTGCATAAGAAAGATACAGGCTTTGGATGCCAAAGTAATGCTTTCAATCTTGGCACATTCACTTAGTATATATTTCAAATAAGTACTTAACTTATTTGACCATGTTTATTTGTCTATAGAAATTCAGATTTGGTAACAACATTTTTATAAAATAATATGCAAAAATAACTGTCACATAATTATTCTCCTTTCCTTCTTAAAATACTTCTAGAACATTGGTCGTAGATCTTTTATGACATTTGAAAGATTCTACTTTGTGTACTAGTCTTATTATAATAAATAGTTCATCTTAGGCTAGGACCTGAGTTATTTTCATGTTTTGGTTTTAATGCTTTGCTTTAAATATAGGTGGTTTAGATGAGCAGTAACAATTATGAGGTGAGTAGTAACAATTATGAATAACCTCTTTCTAAATTACTTAATCAGATCAGGGGATATTGTCCAAAACCCTGGGAACTGAAAAAGAGATCAGGTATGTTCCAATGGAGGGACAACAAGGAGTGACATGAATGATCCTATCGTAGCCTATTCCTGTTGCTATAACAAAATATTTTAACATGGGTAATTTATATTCAACAGAAATTTCTTATTCACATGTTTGGAGACTGGCATGTCCAAGATCAAGGCACCAGGGAATTTGGCATCTGGTGAGGGATCATTCTGCTTGGTGCATGGTGGCTCCTCATTGCTGTGTTTTCACAGGGTAGAAGAGGGTAAACTCACCCTAAGCTCATTTATTAGGGCACACATCTCACCCAGGAATGTGGAGTCCTCATGACCTGATCCTCCCCACAGTCCACCTCTTAATGCCATCACCTTTGAGGTTAGGTTTCAACAAATGAATTTCAGAAAAACACATTCAGGCCACAGAAGATGCCATTCATAGGGAATTCTAGGTGAAGTTCAAAGGCAGAGTGGCCTTAGGGACAAAAAAGGACAAAACAAAGATTAATAAAGAATAAGATAGAGGATAGTAAAGGATTCCTGGTGACCTGATCTTTCTTTAGAGAGTGGCCTCTTCTCCTTTTTTTTTTTTTTTTGGCAGTACTGGGGATTGAATCCAGGGGCGTTCTACCTCCGCGCTACACCCCCGGCCCTATTTTTTTATACTTTATTTTGAAACTGGGTCTCACGAAGTTGCGGAGGGCCTCACTAGGTAGAGAGAGAGAGACAGAGAGAGAGAGAGAGAGAGAGAGAGAGCGCGCGCTGAGGCTGGCCTCGAACCCGGATCCTCCAGTCTCCGCCTCCCAAAGTACTGGGATTACAAGTGTGCGCCACCACACCCGGCTTCTCTTCTCCTTTTAATTCTCCAAAATGTCTTTCTTCTTTTTGTTAGGGAAGCTCAATCCAAATATGCCAGGCTGTGTCATGGATCGAGACACCCAGAGGCAGCTTCTAAGATGTGGATTCACAAGCAAGAGCTTTATTAAGAAAGTACTACTTGGAAAACTGGAAAGGGACTGGGGAAAGCAGGACAGGGAAGGAATATGAAATGGAAAAGCTAAGTGAGGCACAATCTCAGGTGAGGTCCTGCAAAGGGAAGCTTCAGCCGACAACGCAAGGGCTTTCTAAAATGTTCTTTATATATCAGAGTTGTTCTGACTCAAGGAGATGGATGTTTAAATTCCTAGAGGCTTCCTGATTTCTGTACAAGGCAGACAAAGAGATCTCGGGTAGTGTAAGGAAGGACAGCTCCCTGAAAATGAACTAAGCATGTTGAATATTGGGAATAAAGCACAAAATATGCCTCTCTCCCTCCTCTTTCTGGCTAATACACATATAAAGGGAAAAAGATATCTAAACCACTCTGGACTGAGTGCTTACACTGTCCAAAACACCAACAAAAGTGGGTAGGAGTTGAAATATCATAAATTAGAGTTTGCAGTGGGAATGCAGATTCCTAGGTGCATGTCCTTTGTTCCTCCCTCATGGCTATTCTTGGAATTTGACTGTATGACCAAAGAGAAGACTAGGGCGCTCCTGTATGGAATGCTTTAGAAATTGAAATAAAATACGTTTATAGGTGTAGAGGACCCAGATGATCATCATTTCACCTATTTTGGAAATCTGGCATTTTAGAATCAGTGCTCTGGAAGTGCAGGGCCACTTGGTCTGCATTTCTGTGGAGAACCTTAATATTTTATTCAACATGAATCCTTTTCACTGTATAAATACGCAGTGGTGCTTGGTCTGAAACATAAATGCAACTTCCAAAGTTGTTTAATTTACTTCAAGGGACACAGAGCTGAGCACCTGTCCATTTCATACTCTCAGTTCATATGCTATTATTCCACTATTCATAAGAAAGGATATGTTGGGTGCTGATGTGGACACAAGCTAGGTTAGTGCCGTCTGCAGCAGGATGAACCCTTGTGAACTAGCACTGGCAGGAAGGCTTTAGAGACACCAAAGAAGTTAGCAGCAATATTGCAAGCTTTTTCTCTGTGCTTTAATTTTGAAGCAGAGCATTAGCTTTGACATTTTTCAGTTGATAGGTATTTTTCTGGATATCCTTTGGGAATTTCAAAGTAGAGTAAAAGGTTTTTTGAAGGATGTGGAAATGAAGCTTTTATATTTGTTATCTCCATTGCTGCTATTATTGAGGAAATTAGTTCTATGGCAAGAGAACAGAACAAACAACACAAGATTACTTTTCAGGGTCTCAAACCAGACTTCTGACAGTGCTGTGCTCTGCATCATTCCACACACAAAAAAAGAAGGAAAAGATGATTCAGTTTTTTATTTCAAATACCATTAGCCAAAATTAGCTAGAAGAGTAAATTAAGAACATTAGCTTTCATGAGAATTTCTGATGTTAAAGATGAGCTAAACATATGCTTTCATCTGGGAAGACAGAGCTCAAAATGACATAGCTTATAACTCTCTAAAGCTGGATCTTTACAACAAACTCACAGACAAGTTCCTTAAAAAAATCAGTTGGGTATATTGCGAAAACCCAACATGGCAATGTTCTTGGGACAGTACTGAGTCAGTGTCAGTAAAGTGACTCCTCATAACACCTGAGAGAGCTAAGTTCATGCCTGGATTTTTTTTTTAAAAAAGGAAAACAACAACAAAAAACTTTGGTGCTTTAGTGTTGGCTTAAAATCTTATATAAAATAAAGGAAGTGAGCCAACTCTCTCAAAATCGACTAAAATGAATGATTTCTTCCCTTGCATTTACAACTTTGGGACACAATTTCAATACTTAGCTACTTCTGTCTCCTTTGAAAATTGCTTGCAAAATTGCACTTGTCACACATTAGCAAAGGGAAATATTTTCCTTTGCTGTAAAAGGCAGATAACATGAAATACTTATGGGTAGAGATTGTAGAATTCATCTCATTTGCTGTCTAAAGAAGGCATATTTTGGTGTGAATATGTTCATAAGTCTTAAAGAATGAATGTTAGGTGCATATACAATTTCAATTATCATATCTTGCTGACACAGTAATCCTATTGTCTTTATAAAATGTCTTTCCTGTCTCTAGAAATATTCCTTGTATTAAAGTCTATTTACTTTGATATTAATATATCACTCCAGTTCTTTTATGGGTATTTATTTGTATGGTTATATATTTTCTATTCTTTCAACCTATCTTACTCTTTGAGCATACATGATAATGTTACAGATAATGTTTAGGAAAGTAATGTTTATTATCCAGTTTAACAATCACTGCCTTTTGATTGAAGTGTGTAGTCCATTCATATTTAATATAATTATGGATATGGTCAGTTTATATCTACTCTTTTGAATTTTTATTTTCTCCTGTGTACGTTTTTTATAATTTCTCTGTAAATATTTCTAAATAAAAATTTATTCCTCAGTTGATGTTAAGTATATTTTTCAGTTATTCACTTATTGATTCTTCTATAGACTACAGTAGATACATTTGATTTTTGTTTTACTTTTATTCCTATATCAGTTCCTCCTGTACTATATTTGTGTGTTAAACAAATAATTTTGAATACCATTTCAGTGTCTCTTGCATTTTAAGTGTTTTAAAGTTATTTGACAATTAAGAAATAAAAGCTATTTTAAGATTATATAGAAATTGTAGGATAAAAAAAGTGCTGTCATCAAAATTAAAAATCCACAAGACTAGTGGAATAGCAGATACAAGAAAGCAGGGTAAAAGTAAATTAATTAATTTAGTTTGAACAGTATATATTATTTCTGAAGAAAGGATAAATGTTTTTATTATAAAATTCTCTTTATTTCATTTCTTGATTAATTGTCCCATCCTTTTTTTATTTTCTATATGTGTCATATTTTTTCTTTTGTTTCTCCTAATTGCTTTTTTTTTTTTTTTGCGGTATCGGGGATTGAACCCAGGGGCGTTCTACCTCTGCGCTACACCCCCGGCCCTATTTTTTATACTTTATTTTGAAACCGGGTCTCACGAAGTTGCAGAGGCCTCACTAAGGAGAGAGAGAGAGAGAGAGAGAGAGCTGAGGCTGGCCGCGAACCCGGATCCTCCGGTCTCTGCCTCCCAAAGTACTGGAATTACAAGCGTGCGCCACCACGCCCGGCTCATTGTATTTTTTGAGTTATCATTTTATTAGTTGTGTTAAGCTTTGTTATATACATCCTCACTTATCAGAATCTATATTTATACTAACTTGATTCAAGTGGATATTGAAATGTTATTTCTATATGTGTTTATTTTCCTTTCTCATTTTAATGCTCAATTATTATCCATAAATAATTCATGTTTATTATAATAATTATGATATAGTATTATAATACTTACTTTACATAATATTATGCATTTTAAAGATAATGAGAGAAGAATGAACATGTACATATTTATAGAGCTTATTACATTACACTTTTGAATTATAATTTCTGCCTCTCCACATTTGTTTCTGTAGATTCACCACTACCTGGTGTCCCTTAATTATTCCATTACAACTTTGCTCCCAACCACCTTGTTAGATAAATTACAACATAAAAAACATACTGTGCACTGAATATGAAGCTATTTCACTTATCTGTGGCATCTTTGAAATAATAATATTTTGTTCAAAAGCAACATGTAACATGATTTTGTTTCTATTCACAGGGGACAAGATCACTGAAGGCAAGACTTGAGGCATAGAATACTTAATAATCTCATTTTTATCTATACTTGATTGACCAAACATAAAACATTATACTCAATTCTGTACACTTCATCCTTAGAGTAGTAAGATTTAGGATTATTACAAAAGAATGGTAAAAATAGGAGTATATATTTTTGGCATATAACAAAGTATTCTAGGGGCCAATATGGAACTAATACAGAAAAGATAATGGGTTCAATAATTTGAAAGGAGAGCAATGAAGATTTCTCTATCTTTTTATACCCTGAGGAGGCAGAGGTAGTAATGAAATCCTATAGGACTCAAATTTCAGCTCAAGTAAAATATTTTTAGCATAGAAAGATAAATATTAGATGAAGTTATTATGTTCCATTACTAAGAAGTATTTAAGCATACACTAATTAAACAAATTAATTAAAATTTTCAGAGTAATTACACAATCAATGCAATAGCTAAACAACCTGGCTTTGGAAAAAGTTAGAAGTAGAACAGGTAGCTATCCCTTAAGGGCAGCTTCTATACTGTTGAACTCTGTTCTGGATAGTTGGTATAAAATTTCAGTCAGACAGGAGGAATAATTTCTAGTGATATATTGCACAGCATGGTGACGGTAGTTAGTAATAACAGCATTATAGGTTTCAAAATAGCTATAGGAATATATTTCTCACCACAAAGATTGATAGGCAGGAAATATGAGTTAAGTAGCCCGATTTAATTATTCTGCAATGTATATATGCATCATAATATCACATTCTACCCAATGAATATACACAAAGATTGTCAATTAGAATAGAATTAAATTTTAAAAATATTAAATGCCTTCAAAGACAGTTTCTTTGGATTTTAACTTATATGATTAATATCTTAGCCACTTGAACTCAGGGGCATTCTATCTCTGAGCTACACTCCAGCCCTTTATATTTTTCTGTTGAAACAGGGCCTCACTGAGATGCTGAGACCAGCCTCCAACCTACAATCCTCCTTTCTCAGCTTCCCAAATCTTGGGATTACATGCATGCACCACCATGATCAGCTCCTCCTTTTTCTATTTTTAGAGCCAGGTGTTTATACAAGTCAGACTTCAGCAAAAGCACAGTTCTTGGGTAGTCTTAGCCAGCCAGATGTAAGTTCTTTTTTTTTTTTGGTAGTGAGGAGTAAATCCAGAGGCATTCTACCTCCAAGCTATACCCCCAGCCCAATCTTATTTCTTATTTGGAAACAGGGTCTCACTAGGTTGCTGAGAGGCTTGCTAAATTGCTGAGGCTGGGTTTGAACCTGCGATCCTCCTGTCTCAGCCTCCCAAGTACTGGGATTACAAGTGTGCGCCACCATGCCCAGTTGCCAGATGTAAGTTCTAAGATGAACAAATGTTTATGGGTCATGTCATCCTTAAGAAGCCTCAGAAAAAACTCTCAATTTGACCTTGATGGAAAAGATACATCATGCAAACATCCAGAAAACCTTTTGAAAAGTACATTATTTTGAGATTAAAATAAAGTGTTATAGCTTGCATATGAAGTGTCCCCCAAAGGCTCATGTGTTAACAGCTTGGTCCCTGATGCAGCAAAGTTCAGAGGTGGGGCTTTTAGAAAATCATTAGATCCTGAGAGCTCTAACCTCATCAGTGGATTAATTCATTTGATAGATTCATTATTTGAATGCACTATTAGGACTTGATGGAAACTCTAGGCGGTGGAACCTAGCTAGAAGAAGTAGGTCACTGGGTCAGGCTGGGCCATGCCTTTGAAGGGTATTCCATCATCATCTCCTCCTCCTCCTGCTCCTTCTTCTCCTCCTCCTTCTTCCTCTTTCTCTCTCTTTCTCTCTCTGTCTCTCTCTGTCTCTCTCTCTCTCTCTCTCTCTCTCTGTCTCTCTCTCTCTCCTCTCCTCTCTCTCCCCTTCCTGGCTTCCATGGTATGAACAGTTTTCCTTCACCATGCCCTTCTGTCACCATGTACTGTGTCACCTCAGACCCAAAGCAACGGAGCTGATTATGGACTAAGACCTCATTACTTATAGCAGAAACAGAAAACTGAATCAGAAGTGAAATTTAGGCCTTATGTCCATTATGTCCTGGAGTAGATACTCTCCTGCTCTAACTTATTTGAGAGCTTTCTGAGAGCACAGGCAATATTAGAAAATTATCAATGGAACCGTGTTTAATATTGTAGAAATGACTTAACATTGATTGATGGCTTCCTTTTGATACTGGAAAAGTCCAACACCACGTTGAATTAGTACAATGGTTAAACCTGATTAGTTACAAGAAAAACTTGGGAATGATTAGAGGAAACATTCTAGGTTAGTATTGATTTTTTCCATCTGGAGAATGTCTATGACTTGGCCAGCTATAACACTGCTGGCTTCCCCTCACACCCTGGTCCTAAGTGGTGAGTCGAGGTGGGGGAATCCCACAGATGTCACCCAGGTTCTTTCTCCCTTTGTCTCTTCTTGTATGTAGATCCCTGCAGGAAGTGGAGAATTTGCTCTGCTCTAGGAGAGGTTCTGTTCTCACATGGAGCAACTGTTCTCTTTCAGCAAAGCCTGGGGCAGACTGGCTGTTTCAGTCAGAGTTCTCACTACTGTGACCCAAAACATAATGATACATCCTAGAGGGAGGACATTTATTTACTCACAGTTCTGGAGATTTTGTGGGTTCAGGTGTGTTAGGCCACATGAAATCTGTGGAGTTCAGGGCGTGGCACAGGGAGCAGAGAGAAAGGAGCGCAAGAGCCCTGTTTCACATCACAGAGGCCAGAAGCGAGAGAGAGCAAGGGAGGAGTACATGTAACCCCCAAGGCTGCACCCCAGTCACCCCCCTTCAGCAACCAAGCCCCGCTTCCAACATGACTGCTTTGTCTACATGAGGTCTAAGAGGACACTCTAAATCCAAACTGTAAGACTGGGTAATTGTAATTCTGAGGTTTACTGTTAGGAAGGCTTCTGACTCCCACATTAAACAAATCCTCTGAAATACATTTCATTATAAATATAGAAAACATTTTTATTTCAGGTGGGGTGGTGCCACATACCTGTAAACCCAATACTGGGGAGGCTGAGACAGGAAGATCACAGATTTGATGCCAGGCTCAGCAACTTAGATCCTGTTTCAAAATACAAAATAAATAAATAAAAAAGTGTTGGGGTTGTTGCCCTTGGGTTCAATCCCAGTACCAAAAAAAAAATAATAAAATAGGGAAAATATTTTAATTTTCATCTTTCTTATTCTTTTGTATTTTTAACGTGAAAAATTTAGGTAAGGAAAGGGTTGTTAGTGTTAGAATTCCACTAAAGACCAATATGGTTTCATGACATTAAAATAAATTATATAATTTGATGTAGTTCAGTGGTAGAACATGTGCTTGGCATACACCAAGCCCTAGGTTCAATATCCAGAACAAAAGAAAATTAGATTCTACAGGAATATGCAAAAGCTTATGTAATTGTGCAGTTATGCTGTCATGCACATCCTCAGTATGGAAATTAATTTTGCAGAACATTTTAAATACATTTTTCTGAACTAATGACGTTTTATGTGATTTACTTGATTAGTTGAATCTTGTAGCAACTTTTCATATATCTTTCTCATTTAATATTCTATTACACATTCTGTGTTCTCAAACAACAAAATAAAGCCTTACAAGATGCTAGCCAATAATTTGCATTCCCTAAGAAGTGTTTAAAATGCTTTTTCCCCCTCAGTGTCTAATTATATTATGAAATCTACAAGATTTGAGATTAAAGTTCTATGACCACATAACAAATTCTCGGCAATGAGAACCAGAATTAATTATAAAGGACATCAGACAAACCAGAAGAAACTAATGATAATTTTTTTCTCATATTTTATTTATTCTAAGTAGTACGTGTGTGTGTGTGTGTGTGTGTGTGTGTGTGTGTGTGTATGTGTATGCATGCGTGCACTCACTCTGAAGTTGAGATGTTGACACCCTGTTACAATCACTTTTGGCTAGGAAGCCTGTGATATAGTTGCACAGGCTCTTTGTGAACAGATTTGGCTATAGTTGTACATTCTTCTTCCCTTTAATAGAATCATGCTCTTCACTATTAAAGCACATGTTAAGTCTAAAATGTCTTTAAAGAATTACAACATGATTTGAGGTTAAATTAAAAGTTATTGTGTATGAAGAAAGGCCTAGAAAGAGATCAATGGGAGGTAAATTTAGTATTTGTGAAACAAGTATTCATCATTATAACCTTCTATCATTTTGCAAAGCAACAACTAAGTATAGGCTATAAGAAAGAAATATGCCCTTGGAAAACTGTTTAGTTTTTGTTGTGAGATTGATAGTAGAATGTTGCTCACCACAGTGCAACTGAGGGCAGGAGACATTGCCAAAACCTCAGACTAGATTAGAAGTTAGTGGGACTGTTACATGCATAAAGTACAACTACTGTTAAAATGCTAGAGTAGTCATTGAATTAGTAGCGTTTTTCTTTAATAATGGAATATATGGTGTGTATTACAATGAATAGCTTAGCATGATAGTGCATATTACAATTAACAGCTTAGGACAGATGAAATACAATGAAATAAAACCAATCAAAACATTATGTAACTCAAAAGTCACTCTTTTACTGATAGTTTCTTATATATTATTTGTGAATAGAAATATTGTTGTCCTTTAGAGAAATAAAAGAGCCTTCATCTTTTGCTTCCTAAATTTGAAACATAATGAGCCATGTATATTCTTCATATGAAAAAAAACCTCTACTAAGAACAGTTCATTTTCGCAAATTTAAGTTATTACAATTTGGATTTGGAATGTGCCCCAAAAGCTTAAGTGTTGAAAGCTTGATACCCAGTACAGCAATGTTCAGAGGTGGGCTTTTGGGAAGTGATTGGATCATGAGGGCTGTAACCTCATCAATGGATTACTGCATTGAGATATTCATGGATAAATGGACTATTGGGAAGTGGTGGACACTATAGGATCCTACTTGAATGCAATGCTTCCTTGGGGACTATATCTTATGCCTGATATCTCTCTCTCTCTCTCTCTCTCTCTCTCTCGTTCTCTTTCTCTCTTGTTCTCTCTCTCTCTCTCTCTTGCTCTCTCTCTCTCTCCTGGCTCTGATGGGGTGAGCAGCTTTGCTCTACCATACACCCACCACCACCATCACCACCACTATGCCCAAAAGAAATTGAACCAACTGACCATGAACTGGAACTTCTGAAACTGTGAGCCAAAATAAAATAAATCTTTCCTCCTTTAAGTTCTATTTCTTAGGAATTTGTCACAATGACAAAAAGCTTACAAACACATGAATCCCATCTTGAAAAAAATGTACAACTTATTCTTGTAATTTCTTCAAGAAATTCCTGGATAATTTTCTATTTGAATTGGTTCTGTATATATAATTGTCATAAAATAGTGTCATGGGTTCTACTCCAGGCAGTCAAACCTGCCATTTATTGTGTGGAAAGATCAGTATCTAATATATCTCTATTGTAGAGTCAATTCAATGATATGTTCATGTAGAACAATCCTTGTAATTTTATTCTAGTGTACATTTAGCAAAGACAACAGAAAGCAAATTGTACTTGGTATTGAAAGATAATCAAGAGATATCCCTATTGCTAGTGACACTGGTCAGTGATCATAATTATCTAAAGTGGTCTGCCTTCTATCTCTACAAATAAGGATGGAATTTTCTTCCTAAGGATGGCTTTTTTCTCTTCCTCCTTCTCTCCCTTTTCTTTTCCTTTTTATTAACATACAGAGAGCACAAAGTTATCATTCACGTTAACTTATGAGTTATCTTTGTTTTAGTTATCTCTTTTTTAGCCCTCCACTTGAATCAACCTGGAAAAGCAGAGTCATAGTTGAGATTTATAACTTTAATGATTTAGAGTATTCTAAAAAACAGAAATCTATTCTGGGTGGACTTTTCCCTTGTAAAACATAAAGAAGGAGTTTGGCAGTCAGCTCAAGCTTTGATTATATGCAGCTCAGATTCAATAGAAAATAAAACCTTTACTTGATGAAATTCTTCTGTAGAGGTATTTTCTTCCTTAGATTACTAAAGAATGGTAATTTGTTTTTTTCAGCCATGTAGTTAGGATGTAATTTGTTTTCACTGGGAACCACTGAGATCCTCTTGGGGAATTCTATAATATTTCCTTAGAAAGTGAAGTGAAGCCAAACAATTAATGGTCTATAATTTCTTGCCTCCTTGAATTTTCTGGGATAAAGCTACCTTTTTGCTTATATTTTTCTTATTTTAAAATATTTACACTAGAAAACACACTTATATAGTTATAGAAAACTTACTGCAAAATTGTTCCCATGGAATTAATTTATTGGAAGAATTTGTGGATTTGTTTATCATATATACAGTACTATTTGAAGAGGCGGATATTATGCATTCCGTGATGTCCATGGCACATAAGAGAGTGTAATAAAAAAATATTCTCACCTGAGAGTTAACTGAAAAGCTCCCTGAGGAATTCCATAATCTGAAAGTGACCAAGGCCAAAGCCTTAAAAACCTATATAACTACAGGAGTGGCACTTCCAATCATAAAGAACACCTCTCCCTAGAATACCAGCTTTATTAAGCTAACTTTTTTGTCTGTTTTGACATCATTGATTAATTAACTTTTAAATATACTTTTATTGGTGCATTGTAATCACACATAAGAAGTTGAGAGTGATTGGGACATACATACACATAGCACTTGTTGAGCTATTCTCTGGATCCCACCCCATTATTTCCCCTTCCCCATACATTATGTTGAGATTGACATTGATAATTTTGTATATGTACATAGTGTCAATCGAAGTGTTTACTTCATCAAGCCTTCCCCAGTCCTACCTCCTTCCTCTAGACCCCCTCTGTCTCCACTGGGATTTTTCCTCCTTTATCTGGAGTCCCTCCCTGTATCTCAATTTCTCCCTAGCTTTCATGTATAAGAGAAAACATATTGCCTTTCACTTTCTGTGACTAGCTAATTTCACTTAGCACAATATTCTCTAGTTTCACCCATATTTTGCTCTTCTTTATGGCTGAGTAGAATTCCTTTCTTTCTTTCTTTCTTCTTTCTTTTTTTCTTTCTTTTTCTTTATTTCTAGATCTTAGACTAGGAAGGAACTTCTCTCATGGCCACCACTTCTACACACAACACACACACACACACACGCACACACACAAACACACACACACACACACAACTTCTAAAATATTTTAACCCACAATGTATCCCCATAATCTGCTACTCTCTACCTATGATGGTGTTTATACCTTAAATGCTTATTTATTTTTATCTGTCATCTACCAGTTGTAACCTCTGTTAGATCAAAGAGTATATCCACATTGGTCTCACTTTATTTAAGTACCACAATATCTGGTAATTAGAAGAAATTAAATATATTTATTGACTGACTATTAATGAATAAATTCATTAATTACCTATTATTTCTCCCATAACAAAACTGTAAGTCCTTCAAAGTAAAAAAAGTCATGTCTTACATATTTTTGCATCCCTTGCTATATCAATGCATTTTTTTACAAAAGAAATGTGCTGTGATACCCTTTTGTTTTTTTGTTAATGAAAACAAGCTTTATTGCATCAAATAATAAACACATAAAAAGATGCAAACAGTTTTAGTCATTTTCTTCCAGATGTTTTGATCAACTTTTAGTAAACACAGAACTGAAATCTACTTACAGTCTTAGTTTGAAAGTTTTTGGAGTCCTTGTTAGGTTTGGTAGATTTCTCCTTCTTCTGTATTTATAACTGGTGCATTTTTAAAGCACTAAAATTTCATAAGCTCATACAATTCTAGGGACTTTGTTTTAATGGATACTGACAACACTCTTAGTAGCTGGTGCCTCCTACCCTTTTATTTTATTTTTATTTTAATTTTTGGTGGTACCTGGGATTGAACCCAGGGGCATTCTACCTCTGGGCTACACTCCCAGTCCTATTTTTTATTCTTTATTTTCGAAACTGGGTCTCACTAAGTTGCGGAGGACCTAACAAAGTAGCTGAGGCTGGCTGTGAACCAGAATCCTCTGGTCTCAGCCTCCCAAGTACTGGGATTACAAGCGTGTGCCATCACACCCGGCTTTTATTTTATTTTTTGCAGTAGTGGGGATTGAACCCAGGGGTATTCTACCTCCGAGCTACATCCCCAGTCCTATTTTTTATTCTTCGTTTTGAAACAGGGTCTCACCAAGTTGCAGAGGGCCTCACTAAGTGGCTGAGGCTGGCCGCGAACCAGGATCCTCCGGTCTCAGCCTCCCAAGTACTGGGATTACAAACGTGCACCACCACGCCTGGCTCCTTCCTACCCTTTTAAAATCCGACACAATGACAGAATAAACCCATATCACAATAAAATAAGAAGGAATGCCCTATAGAGGAATTTATGAAAGAAAGAAAACAGATAATGTTGACTCTGTAGAGGAATACTCCCAGGACAAGCCAGAAGCAAAAGAGGAGTGCGCATCAGTAGGGAATTTTGTAGTTCTTCCAAGGCTACTCGGAGCAGCACAGATTGGGTAGCTTTACCTCGGCTGGCTTCTCCTATCCTTATTTAACCAGGGGATTTGGCTGAGGATTAAAGCAGTGAGTGAGAAGCTTGGGCTAAGTCACAGGGTGATATGTCAAGGGACAGCTTATCATCTTGAGGTAGAGACCACCAACATCCAAAAAGAGAAGCACTAGCTACATCCCCTATAGACCCTCATCTGCTGAGCAGTCATTCTCAAAGATAAAAAACAAGCCAGTAAATCTTTGAGCAATAAGAAATATTATGAAATGGAGATACCAACATTAAAAGGAAAATATTAACATCTGAAAAATGAAGCTAGTAAACCCAATAGAATAACTGTAAATAATTATTTCAGAGAAATGTGAAAAAATATTAAACTCATGGGATCATGAAGATGTAAAACTTCTACACAAAAGCAAAGTACATGTTTCCTATGTGGGAGGTAGAATTCCAAAATGGCCTATCTGAGATCTCTTTCTAAAATCTCAGGGACTGTGATTGTATTGTGGTGTATGCCAAACAGTATTTTGTAGATGGAATTATGCTTCCTAATTCAGCTTTGAGTTCATCAAATGGAAGACTATCCAGGTCATCATAGCAACCTTTTTAAAATATACTTGTATTGGTACATTATAGTCTCACATCATAATGTAGTTCAAAATGGCAGGGACAGACATGCACACGGTACCTTGTGAGCTTCCCCAGGCTCCTTCCCCACTCCCTCCCCTTCCCCAGACATGATATTGAGATTGTCATTAATAATTTCACATATGTACATTATGACAATGGAAGTGTCTTCTTCATTAATTCTTCCTCACCCCCCTTACCACCTTCCCTAGACCCCCTCTATTGCCCCACTGGGGTTTCTACTCCTTTATCTAAAGTCCCTCTTATATCCTGATACTCCCTAGCTTCCACATAGGAGAAGAAACATATGACCCTTCACTTTCTGAGACTAGCTAATCCCACTTAACAAATAAAGAGAGAGCTGGTGGAAGAACAAGTCCAGGAGATTTGAAGCATGAGAATGACTCATTGCACCATTGATGGCTGGAATACGTACAGAGTTATGTGGAAAGGACCAGATTCTAGAGGCTGAGACAGGGTCCCAGCTGACAGCCAATAAGGAAACAGGGACCTGAGACCTACAGCCAAAAGAAACTGGATTCTGCCAAGAAAGAGTTTTCAGGCAGGTTCTTCCCCAGAGCCTCCCCATAATAGTAAGAAAATACTAACACTCCTTATGATTCAACTCTTAAACCCACCTTGCTGACACCTTAATTTCAGCTCTGTGAGGCCCTAAGCAGAGAAACTAGTCAAGTCAGTCTGAACTTCTAATCTATAGAACTGTGGGGGGAAAAACAGACATTGTTATAAACTGCTAAGTTTGTAGTAATTTTTTACACAGAAATAGAAAACAAATACTTGTCAGTGGGTTTTTGGTGGAGAGGTTGATGATTCTCTTCTTAACAGTTTCTCTGCAAATGCTATACCATCCATGCCTTATGAGTTTATAGAAATTGGCTCTACATTTCTCCTGAAAGTGAATAAAAATAATTCTATTTCTTAAAAAATGATATTAATGAAACAGATTTGGGCACTTCTTTCTAAAATAAAGCAGCAAATATATTAGAATTTCTTCCCTGATATTACTGTATCTATCTGGATAAGTCACTTGTAACTATGCCATTCCACAGATAATTTATTCACCTTAATATAATTTTAAAATTTTTTTCAGATTAGTCCCTTATCTCATTATCTATTAGGAATTTTCTTGTATTTTTCTTCATTATTCTGGAGGTCATGACATAAGAATTTTGACTATAAATGAGTTCATATGCAAGAATAAGAAAAAAAGGAACAAAAACCTTTCTTTGACCATGAATACACAGATGATTTTAACAGCTCAGGAAAAAAATGATCAAAGTTGTCACGAGCTGCTTCTTTTGATTGTTTATTCCTTTCTAGCATATTCATACATTTTCTGCTCAACAAATATGTAACAGTATTATCTCAATCCCACTTATTTGAGTTGTAATTAAATATATTTAAGGAAACTTTAATTCTTGTGAATAATCAACTCTAGTATGTTTAAATACTCTCATTTCCTACCATTATTCAAAAATACTAAGCCTATTGACCTTTTAATTTTAAAATCTTAAAATCATAGTTAATTCCACTTGTTATTATTAGTAAATAGTTATATTATTTGGCTACTTTCTTTGAATTATTTTTCACATCTGTCTCTTACAAATGCTACATTTATACCCTATCTTTTTATACCTGAAAATCTGAAGAGTCCTGAAGAGTTGTTCCATCCTGTCTTCCCATCTGATCAATTTCCCCTGCATAACTGTCATCATTTTAATATTATTAAAAGCATGATTAATCATGTGGCTTTCTTGTTTAGTAAGTTAGTCAGACTTCCTGTTGCCTAAATAATAAAATTAAAATTATTATAATTTTTGTGATACTAGGGATTGAATCCAGGGGCATTCTACCTCTGAGCTATGCCCCCAGCCCTATTTTTATTTATTTATTTATTTTTGAAACAGGGTCTCACTAAGTTGCAGAGGACCTTGCAAAGTTGTCTGCAAACCTGCGATTTTCCTGTCTCAGTCTCCCAAACATTGGGATTACAAGCATGCGGCACCACGCCTGGCTAAAATTAAAATTCATATGTCTGCAATTTCAAGGTTTCTGTAATCTATTCTCTACTGCCCTTCCAAGTTTATTTAAAAATTCCTTTCTAGACTTTCCAATCTGCATTGTAATTTATTAATCATTGTCCACTGGAATTCGTCTTGTGTTCATTATATATTGACTTGGATTTAAAGCATGATTTAGACATAGATGTTTTCTGTCTCATAGCACACTTCTTTACCTCTTCCAAAATCCATTTCAAATCCCAGGTGATCCAATGAAGTCTTTCCTAAATATTTTAGATGAAAATGATATTTTTCTACTCTAATATACAATTACAATTACTTTTAAAATAAATTATTTCTTACAAACTTGGCTTCTTGGTCCCAAAGTTTTATGTTAGATTTCAGGGAACATGATTCTTCATCAGAGAATGTGATATCACTCTTTATACAGCTGAATCAAAAAGCAACTAAAGGAATGTAAGGGATGGTAGGAACTGTATTTATTAAGAATCTAAAAATAGAATTTTCTGTTGTTTATGAAGAACAGGAAATTCTGTGGATTATAATTGGCAAAGTGGTTGTTGATGTCAGAGGCCAATGTGAGGTGAGCATTCAGGCTGAACATCTCTCTGTTTCCCCAGAGAGAGATGCCTCAGGTCAGCATTAAAGAATAGTGTCAATGCTAGCAACAGTGATTTGCTTTGCTATGTCTTATCTCACCTGTGGTCAAGACCCAAGTCTAATGTTCAGAGTAAGGTCACCATGAGTAATGTTCAATCATAGTGAAACATTGATGGCAGCAAAAGGACAAAATCTACTGCTTCAGATGAAATACTGCCAGCCCACCATCCTAAAAATTACTTTGCTAAGGAACCTCCAAATTATTGCTTAATCTCAGAATGTCAAGGGTGGTATGCTTTCTCTCATGCAGAGAGACCTGTAGAGTAATTGAAGGGGGTTAGGAAAGGGAGTTAGGGAGAGAAAGAGGGAGGATTAAAGAAGGATACAGTTCAAATAATACTATGGAATTACCTGAAGGCATTGCTAGCCAATCTCCTAACTCATGTGGGGAGAAAGGAGGGGGGAGTTGGGTGGGATCTAGAGGTAAATACACAGAGCTGTGTGCATGTATGTTTTCATAACATTTAACCTCACTATGATGTACAATAGCAATGCACTAATAAAATAATCTTAAAAATTACTTTGTAATTGGGATATAAGAGGGACTTTAGATAATGGAGGAGAAACTCCAGTGGAGTGAGGGAAGTGGTTTTGGGGAGGGAGGGGAGAGAGTGAGGATTATTGAAGGAATCACTTCCACTGACATTATGTTCATTTGTGGGAATACCAATGCCAATCTCAATATCTTGTATGGGGAAGGGGGGGAGTGGGGAAGGAGCTGGTGTAAAACTCACCAAGTGCTGTGTGCATGTATGTCACTATCACTATGAACTACATTATCATGTGAGACTCTAATGCACCATTAATAGTATAGAAAACTTATTTTGTTAAAACTGAAAGGCTGCCGGGCGTGGTGGTGCATACCTGTAATCCTAGAATTTAGGAAGCTAAAACAGGACATTTGCAAGTTCAACGCCAGCCTCAACAACTTAGCAAGATCCTGTTTCAAAATAAAAAATAAAAAAGGGCTGAAAGTGTAGCTCAGAGGTAGAATGCCCTTATGTTCAATCCCCAGTACCACAAATAAAAAACCCTAAAAGGCATTCTACTCCTTCAAATATCAAGAGTAAAATCCTATTTTTAAATAAACTTTTCCATAAAAGTTTAAAGAAAATATTGATACTCCATAGGATTTGTCCACTCCTATATACATTTATATATGTATATATACACATACATTTATGTATTTTAATCCAATTATTAACAATCAAGGTTTGTATATAGAATCTTCTACATATGATCTCTTTTTCTAAAATGACTAGAAATGTATTTTAAATATGGGCATCTGCAAACAATTTTTTAAACAAACTCTCCACTTCCACTGTCTGCTACCTTGGTATGTAAACTTTTTTTTTTTTTTTTTGCGGTACCGGGGATTGAACGCAGGCACGTTCTACCTCCGCGCTACACCCCCGGCCCTATTTTTTATGCTTTATTTTGAAACCGGGTCTCACGAAGTTGCGGAGGGCCTCACTAGGTAGAGAGAGAGAGAGAGAGAGAGACAGGGAGAGAGAGAAACAGGGAGAGAGCTGAGGCTGGCTGCGAACCCGGACCCTCCGGTCTCTGCCTCCCAAAGTACTGGGATTACAAGCGTGTGCCACCACGCCCGGCTTGTATGTAAACTTTTCATCATCTGTTTAAAATACTTTCATTGTTGTAGTGTAATTATACACCATTATGAAATGCAAAATGACACAAACATACATGCACAGAGAACTTGTTGCATTTCCTTCCATATTGTCTTTTTGAGTTCAGTAATGTCAGTTAATTTCTACTGTCTGGTATCTAGGTTCATACACTTTTCATCTCTTAGACTCCAGTAATGTCATATAACAAAGTTTCCTTTCTCTCAGTTCTGCTGTTCTCAATATTCATTTTACTTTGATAGAGGATAATAATTCTGAAGGGTAACTCATGTTATTTTGCTCTCCATTCAAGAACTGGCTTCTGTAGTCCTTCCACTTTTATTCCTTACCCTGTTTAGAAATGCATTCTACCCAGCAATATTTAAATATCCAAACCTAGGGCCCTGGTCCTCATTGCTGCCCCCTTCTGTGGAATATACAAGCTCCACTCTTTGCCACAACTCTCCTTCCCTTCCTGACCCATGTGTCTGGTAAAAATCCATGTATTCATCGTTTAGGTTTCAGTTCATCCATCACAATCCAGACTGGTACATGATATAATTATTTTTACTCCTCAAAGAAAATGAGCTACAATTTTGTCTATTAATCTGGCATACCCTGTTTATACAACATTTTATAATTTGTTCTCTATTGTTTCTTGAGGAAAGTTACCCTTACTTTGTTCATTATCTTCTCTACATGATACAGGACCCATGATATAGCACAGGGACCATTGACAAAATGTCACTAAGAAATTACCCAATGTAAAGCCGGGCGTGGTGGCGCACGCTTATAATCCCAGTACTTGGGAGGCAGAGTTCACGGCCAGCCTCAGCTACTTAGTGAGGCCCTCCACAACTTCGTGAGACTCTGTTTCAAAATAAAGTATAAAAAATAGGGCCGTGGATGTAGCTCTTAGGTAAAACACCCCTGGGTTCAATTCCCGGTACCGCAAAAAAAAAAAATTACCAATAAATAAATGCATTCATCATATTAGAAAGTTGACACATGGAGGTGGCAACCAAGACTCCAGTGGAACACTTGTGGATATCTTAGTGATTAGTATGTATTCATTAAATATTAATCAAATTAAAGAAGCATGTATCCACTATGAGTAAAAGCAACACTAACATCAATCATACCTGTATCATTTACAATATGCTTGTCACAAACACTTTACATGTATCTAGTCATTGGGATCGCTGATCTCCATCCGTTCCTAGGGGTTAGCATTCTGTGGCACTCACCAGTTAAAACTCAGGACTTAAGTATAGTACTTGACCACTACAGATACTAACCATATTAATAAATTCTATTAGCATTTTAACATAAATTTATTCTAATAAGGTATTTAATACATTGCTATAAGTTGCCCTAATGAATTTTGGTATTTTCTAGTTCAGTGTAGCCCAATTTAAAGTATTTAAAAAATATTTTTGAGAATGGAGGTAGCTTTTTATTATTTTAAAAAATCTAAATATATTATCTCATAAAGATATGCTTAATCCAGCCGGGCGTGGTGGCGCACGCTTGTAATCCCAGTACTTTGAGAGGTAGAGACCGGAGGATCCGGGTTCGCGGCCAGCCTCAGTTCGCGCTCGCTCTCTCTCTCTCTCTCTCTCTCTCCCCCTGTTTCTCTCTCTCTCTATATATATATATATATACCATTATATCTTTAACAGATGGGAATTTACTATATTTCCTTTGTCACAACATTCTGTGAAGCAACTGATTTTATTATGTTTTGCTTTAGTCTTAATAATTTGCCTGCATGATTTCTTATTAACTTGTTAACTTCTTGTGGGCTGGAGTGTAGCTGCCAGTCTATGCCCCAGTCACATCGTCATCCCTACATGCAGCCTAGATACAACCTAGTGAGCAGCATGGGCCAGTAGAAAGGAGAGGAAACAGAAGCACAAGTACTGATGTGCTGCCAGGCCTGCCAGGATGCAGCTCTGGAACTTTTTTTTTTTTTTTTGGCGGTACCAGGGATTGAACCAAGGGGCATTCTACCTCCGGGCTACACCCCCAGCCCTATTTTTTATTCTTTATTTTGAAACAGGGTCTCACTAAGTTGTGGAGGGCCTAAGTAGCTGAGGCTGGTCGCAAACCCGGATCCTCCGCTTTCAGCCTCCCAAGTACTGGGATTACAAGCGTGCTCCACCACACCCAGCTGAGCTCTGTAACTTTTGATAATTTTCATTTCTTTTTAAATAAAAAAGGGTTTGGAGTTAAATAATTTAATAGTCTCCCTATTTCTCATATTTCTAAAATTCAATTATCCAACGAGACAATTGTTTATGCTAAATTATTTAATATCTATGAATGTATCCTGGTTATTTGGACAGGAAGTTAGAATTTTGTTTTCTATTTCCATATAAAAATAAATTAGCTATTGGCCCAACATGCATTCATCCATTTTTCATTAATAAAGGACTCTCTAAGCTTGTGGAGCAGTGGGAACCAGCTGAAAATATGTTCGTTACTCAGCCTCCCTTGCTATTGCTAGTTCTGGCCTTGTAACTAAGTTTTAGCCAGTGGGATATCAATATAATATTAATAAAGCAATGCTATTTCCCAGGTTGTCCCATTAAAAAGAATAGATGTGCCTTTCACTTTTGCTTTACTCCTTCCTACTGGAGAGGATACAGACTTGGTGAAGAATTATGCATAGAAGAGCAATGTCCAATACCCAAGATGTGTTCATTAACAAAATTAGAACATCTGGGTTCCTTATACTACTTAATTACTACATCATGCGTGGGCATGCACACACACACACACACACACACACACACACACACACCATTTTATCATATTTATTACTTTGATTTTTACTAATTATTTACTATTTATTTACTATTTAGTAAATTATTTACTAATTTACAGAATTATTACTGGACAGGGTATAAATAAGGTATTTTGAACTAGAAATTTTGTACTTGCTTGCCACTAAAAATCTACACTCCACACGTCTCCACTTTAGTGTACTGGAGGATTATCAATAGGGGATCTAGGCTTCTGGATTCTGACTGATTCATCAAGGACTTAAAAGAGACAGAAAGCCTGGTGTGGTAGTGCAAGCCTGTAATCCCAGTACTTGGGAAGCTGAGACAGGAGGATCGCAGGTTTGAGGACAGCCTCAGCAATGTAGAGAGGCTCTCAGCAACCTAGAGAGACCTTGTTTCAAAAACGAAAAATGAAAAGGCTAGGGCTATAGCTCAGGGATAGAATGCCCCTGGGTTCAATCCCCAGTACCACAAGAAAGAAGAGAGAAAGACAGACAGACCGACACAGAGAGGTTTGAGCCTGGACTATTTGTTAATGTGGATGCTTCTTTAACACTTTGTCCTAGGTTGACTACTTCCCTCTGTCTGAGAGCATAGCTCCTGCAGGCAGCCTCTTGATGGGACTGCAACTCTTCCATTTTTGGAGAGTTTTACCATTCTTTGGTTTCCCTCAACTCTCTCTAAATTATTATAAGTGTTATCTTCATTAAACTTCCCTTAATTTTATCATTTTAATGTGCAATGTTTTCTAATAGAACTTTGACTAATAAGTTTTACAAAAGTGGTCCTGGGAAACGAGTCCTTTTTTATTGGGCTCTTGAACTGATTTCTCAAATATTTGATGAGTATATGAATAACAGCCTTGCCAGCAGAAATAAGTCTGCAGCAATTCAGGGTATACATGCCATTACACATATTTAAATAAGCCAGTAGAAACAGGGAATAATGGACAGTAAAGGGCAAGGTATTGAATGATCAAATAATAGAGACCCGAGGTTGCTATGGAAATTATAGCTGGTTGCTTTCGATGTTCCCCAAAACAGTGCACATAGTAAATGTAAATCAAAGGCCGATTTAGACCCATTTGGAACATGCTTGGAAAGTCAGAAAGCCTGTCAGCTTCTGAGGAGGCCCTCTTCTGAACTAAAGAGTAAAGAGGTTTAGATCCTGATTATAAGGATTGCAGAATTATCCATTTTTATGGCAAAGAAGTAATGTGACGGCTACCATGGAGAGATATGAGAGAGGCTGATTCTATTTAAATACTGAATCCTATCAGCTCTCTTGTATTAAACTGCTGGTGGGAAGAGTGGGACCTTAAGATGTAGGTTGGGGGTTCGCAGCCGCCGTCGCGCCGCCGTCGCTCTCTAACGCCAGTGCCGCCTCTCGCTCGCCGAGCTCCAGCCGAAGGAGAAGGGGGTAAGTAAGGAGATGTTTCTACCATGGCTCGTATTAAGCAGACTGCCCGCAAATCGACCGGTGGTAAAGCACCCAGGAAACAACTGGCTACAAAAGCCGCTCGAAAGAGTGCGCCCTCTACTGGAAGGGTGAAGAAACCTCATCGTTACAGGCCTGGTACTGTGGCACTGCGTGAAATTAGATGTTATCAGAAGTCCACTGAACTTCTGATTCGCAAACTCCCCTTCCAACGTCTGGTGCGAGAAATTGCTCAGGACTTCAAAACAGATCTGCGCTTCCAGAGCGCAGCTATTGGTGATTTGCAAGAGGCAAGTAAGGCGTATCTGGTTGGCCTCTTTGAAGACACCAACCTGTGTGCTATCCATGCCAAACGTGTAACAATTATGCCAAAGGACATCCAGCTAGCACGCCGCATACGTGGAGAACGTGCTTAAGAGTCCACTATGATGGGAAACATTTCATTCTCAAAAAAAAAAGTTTTTTTTTTCTCTTCTTCCTGTTATTGGTAGTTCTGAATGTTAGATATTTTTTTCCACGGGGTCAAAAGATTCCTAACTATATAATTGCGAGTGGAAAAATAGGGGACAGAAATCAGGTATTGGCAGTTTTTCCATTTTCGTTTGTGTGTGAATTTTTAATATAAATGTGGGGATGTAAAGCATTAATGCAAGTCAAAATGTTTCAGTGAACAAGTTTCAGCAGTTCAACTTTATAACAATTGTAAATAAACCTGTCAAATTTTTCTGGACAATGCCAGCATTTGGATTTTTTTAAAACAAGTAAATTTCTTATTGACAGCAACTAAATGGTGTTTGTAGCATTTTTATCATACAGTAGATTCCATCCATTCACTATACTTTTCTAACTGAGTTGTCCTACATACTAGTACGTTTTTAGTACGTTTTTAATGTTGTCTGTCTTCTGTGCTGTTCCTGTAAGTTTGCTATTAAAATACATTAAACTACATAAAAAAAGATGTAGGTTGGGTATATTTAGGCAGACATAAATGAGCCTTGGAAATTTGAACTACAAATTCCCCTGAACTTGCAGCTAGAATCAGCCTCTCTCATATCTCTCCATGATGGCGGTCACATTACTTCTTTGCCATGAAAATGGATAATATACACTATGACTGGTGGTGATGTTATTTGGCTTATCTTGGAAATGGCTATCTGGAAGTTTGTGAATAGTGTTGCTGGCACAAGCATTATAGACTGTAAAGCATGTTTGATCTCATATACATACATATATATATATATATATATATATATATATATATATATATATACACCCCTGGTTTACTCCACTTGGTAAAGAACTATATCCCATTTAGATGATGTCAGATGGTAAGAAGACGATTAAAAAGGTATTGAAAAGTGGAAGTAAAGGAAATGAGTTTTTTAAAGATAGGTTTTAGATTGTTTCTTTATATTCCACTTTATTTAAGGAATAGTGGTGATGAAAGTTTTACATTTTATGAGAGAGAAAAACTACAAAGTTGTCATCCCGTGATTAAAGAGGCACTTATAATATTTCGTATAGGGACAACCTTATTTTCATTATGAAAAAGAATAAGAGTAGATTGAGAAACCAAAGGAATGCACTGTGCTGAGTATTTTCATTTGCTTTTCTAGATCTCTTCTTCACCGTTTCCCAGGCTCTTCTGTCTTCAGGAAGTTGACCTTGTTGGCTGTATTGATCTGCTCCTCTGCCTGCCCTAGAGTTGGACTGGACCAATGGAAAACTACCTGCAAAAGGCCTTACAGAAGGAGGGATTGAGGTTAAAATACATATTCATATATACATATATATATATATATATATATATATATCATACATATTCATAATATATATATGAGTCTGTATAATTAGTATATCCTAATTCCTAATTCCTGCTGGATCTCCTAGAGACCCCGGCTTCTACCTGGGTCCTCCCTGTTACAACTGAAGTTACCTTTCTCAGGCCGTAGCAACTCTCTAAACTCTTGCCTCTTCAGACCTCAGAGTATTAACAGCTCATGGCTCTTGCTAACCCAGGGGGGCTTCAAGCAGCCTTACTGCTTTTCCTTAATGGCTTATACTTTGTAAGTATTCTGTCATTACAATGTCCTCATATATATTTCACACACATCTTGTTTGATTTTACACTGTATTTCCTGTGGAGAACCTCAATGATACAAGCACGGTGCAGGCAAAATATTAAATATTAGATATTATTTTTTCTTTTGTCTTTTTACAGTTAAAATATTAAAAATGTCAGTAAAATAGACATTATTATCTTAGAAAATGCCACTGATACCATATTTCCCTGTGGCAATTCAGTCCTAGTTGTGATGAGAGGTTAATATGAAAATACAAATGGATCTTCCTTCCTTTTTGTCTTTTTGTGCATGCTTTAGAAACATGACCTTTTAGATGCAGCACACTGGAATGTAAAAGCAAGCTACTTTTAGAATTTTTTACAAGCTTAGTGCACTCAACTAGAGGTTGCTGTATAAAGAACAACGTTGTTAAATAATTTCTAATTAATACTCACCTATTATTACAGTTGCCTTCAGAAAGTTTTGGTTTTCATCACTTTGTATATTTTTATTATAGCTGTCAAGAATTTTAAACACTTTGATCTAATAATGAAATTTTATGTAGAGGAGAAATTTGTTATGATGTTGCAATATAAAAATAAATAATCTAAGCTTAGCTAGATGTGGTGGTGCACAACTGTAATACCAGTACTTGAGAGGCTGACACAGGAAGATTGCAGGTTCGAGAACAGTGTGAACAACATAGCGAGACTCTCAACAACCTAAGGGAACCTTGTTTCAAAACCTAAAAAATAAAAAGGGGTGGGGGTATAGCTCAGAGGTAGAATGCCTCTCAGTTAAATCCCCAATATCATGTATACACACACACACACACACACACACACACTAACCTAAGCTTAATTAAAAATTTGAATCATCTTGCTTTGTTATTCTCTGTTGGGAGCCATCTTAGCCCATGCAATGAGGTCACCATTTTGGACCGGCTTAACCATGTACACAGTACATGCTAAGTGGAAATTGTCCTCACGCAGACAAGCTTCCTTGGACAGCATGGGACTGAAAGGTGGACTTTGATGACCTCCTATTCCCCCTGAAATGTTCACCTTGCCCCTCCCTAAACCTGCCCTGTGCCTACCACACTCTAGACTTAGCTTGTGACCGCCTCTCCCTAAACCTAGCTCGTGACTGCCTTTTCCTAAAACTTAGCCTGTAACCCTAAACTTAACTTGTGACCTCCTTGCCATTTGTTTTGTTTAAACCCTTAATAAAAAGGGATGCTGTCTACAGATGGCCAGGAGAATTGCTGGCTCCTCTTCGGCCAACCACGATATTAAAAAGTAATTTTGAACCCAGAGTCGTTCATTTGAGGTATTTCAGAAAGCAGCAGCTGTGGCACCAAGACCATCACAACTCTCTATAACATGGACTAAAAGATAAAGTAGTATAAATCAGTGAATATATTCAAGTAATATTTAACTAGCAAATAATATAATACTGTATATCATAGTGGTTTGTGCCAAAGATTTGTAATTTAAATATGGTAACTATACACAATTATACTTTTGTAAAATTATTTTTATTTCTTTACACTGTTTTATTTACACATTGACTAATATTAATTAACTCTTTAACTTGGATCCTAAAGCTACATGATACATTGCATAAACTGGTTTCAACTACTAAAGAATTTGCCCATGAACATATAAAATTGTTTTTACATGAATAACTTAAGCATATTTTATATGTTTATTTTCACTTGAACATATTAATTGGTAAACACATATGGGATGTTTTCTAAACATACCACCAAGGAATAATTGCATTTATAAAACATGAACATAATGATAAATAATCACTAATTTTATTTCTTTAGAATTTTTTGTGCTGCTTATGTAGTTAAGATACATTCAAAGAGCTGGGCATTGTGGCACATGCCTATAATCCCAGTGCTTGGAAGGCAGAGAGAGGAGGATTGCAGGTTTGAGGACAACCTCAGCAATTTAGCGAGGCTGTTACAAAACAAAAAATAAAAGGGGCTGGGGGTATAGCTCAGAGGTAAAATGCCCATGGGTTCAATCCCCATTACAAAAAATAAAAAGAAAAAAATACATTCAAAGATTCACTGGCATCTTCATGTAGCAGTTATGTGTGGATTTACTTCTATGGAATGGAAATAGAAGAATTTTTTTGCTAGAAGAATCTATTAAAACATTTATGGGAAGATATTAAGATGAAAGAGGTGGTAGAGCTCAACCAATGAATCTGTTGATTACATCAGTCTGTTTAGTTGTGAAAATTCAGTTGTTATTATTTTTCTAATATATATATTAGAAAAAATATATGCAAACTTTACTTAAAATAAATGGAGAACAAAATTATGTCATTTGCAAGGAAATGAATGGAATTAGAGAACATTATGCTAAGTGAGATTAGTCAGTCCCAAAAAGTGAAAAGTCAGATGATCTCCCTATTATATGGAAGCTAGGGAGAATAGGGCGTAGGAGGGACTCCAGACAAAGATGGAGAAAACCTCAGGTGAGTAAAGAAGGCGACCTAACTGAGGGAGATGGGAGGGGGGAAGAGGGAAGCACCCTAATCCACAGGCTGTACATACTCAAACTTACCAAAGTCAACTACTATACTGAGCACAAAAGGGAGGGAAGGGGGAGGCCTAATTGACCGATGTGTGCCTGTATATTTCTACCACCCTGAAACCCATCAAGACGTATGATTACAATGCACCAATAAATTAAAAAGGGAGAGAGAGAAACACCAAGGGCTACCTTTAAGAAAAAAAAAAAAACAGGAGGACTTCAGGTTCTAGACCCCCCTTAGCAACTCAGTGAGACCCTAACTGTTTCAAAATAAAAAAAAAAAATGGCTGGGAGTATAGCTCAGATGTAGAATGCTCCTGGTTTCAATCTCCATTATCCCCCCAAAATGGTACAACCAATACTTTCTCTCTTTAGTCTATCTCACTTCCTTTAATAAACAATTGATAATGCTCCCAAGCTTTCATCTTATAAATTCATTGTTATTTTCACCTTTTTCTAATGTTTTCTGCTTCAGATATTATTTAAAATTCATAGAGTTGCCTATGTAGTTCTCCAAATCAGTACTTTTTCCAAAAGGAGGAACTCATTATAATCATTGTTTTTCTGTTAAATCATACACATCACATAGCTACATAATTTTCTCCAGATCCAGATGTGCATTGGAAATTTTGAAAAAAATATTCACACTCTTTTGAATTTCTTAGCACCAATGCATTTTAGAATCTGAGATGCTACACACTGCTAGTGCCCTGGAAAAGCACCAATTTATGCAATGGATTTTCTAGTTTTACCTGTGTCTTAGTTAAGGCTACTAGAACAGAATACCATAGACACAGACTGGGCAGCTTATAAACAACAGGGGTTTACTTCCCACAGTTCTGGAGGGGGCTGCGTCCAAGACCCAGGCTCTGGCATATCTGTCTGCTAAAGACTTGCTTCAGTTTCTCAGATGGTTGTCTCATAAGCATGTTCTCTCCTGACTGAAGGGGCGAGGAAGCTCTCCAGGGTCTGTTAGAACACTAATCCCATTTGTGAGCACTCCTCCCTTGTTACCTCCTAGACACAAACATTCAATCCATAGCACTCTGTTAACCCATCAAAACCACGAGGGAAGCTGAGTGCGGTGGCGCATGCTTGTAATCCTAGTACTTGGGAGGCTGAAACTGGAGGATCGCAGGTTCAAGGACAGCCTCAGCAATTTAGTGAGACTCTCAGCAACCTAGATAGAGCCTGTTTCCAAATAAGAAATAAAATTGGTCTGGGGATGTAGCTCAGAGGTAGAATGCCTTTGTGTTCAATTCCCAGTACCACACACACACACACACACACAAAAGAAAAAGAAAAAAACAGGAGGAATTCTTACAGATGTTTACTACCCAACTCAGCAGTTCCCTTTTCCCAGTTAGGAAAACTAGAAGTATATCTACCTCAGAGGAATGGTTATGGTCTCTGTGTTTAGAAATGGACGATTTCTTTGTCTATAGATTGAAAATGTGTCCAGTTCCTTTGTGAGATTTGAACAACTTTGAGATAATTTCACAAGGGAGTGAATGACATTTCTGTCATTTCCCTTCAAAATATACCCATCACTTTCTCTTATTTCTGTGATCTGAAAGCAAACTCAAAATCAGGTTCTTTCATACAAAGCACAAATCCATAGAAACAGGAAAAGATTATGAAATCTGACTACGAATTTCAATAATCACTTGGCCTTTCCCAGAGGAAGTAAAAGAAATTAGAGAGAATTAGATTTTATTGAGCTAACGAGGCGCACTGGGAAGGGTAGCTTTGCTTTTACTTTTTCACTGAAGCATGCGATGCAAGATTGCAGCTAATTTTGCATATACTTTCATCTACTTAAGTCATAAATCAGATAAATGTAAAAGTCCAATTGAAAATCCTATAAATTAAAGAGAATAAGTGGATGTATCTAACATTTACTGGACACCAGTTATTTATATATCATATTAAATCCTTATAAGAAGTTTGCAAAATAAGTGTTATTGAAATTTCACAGATGAGTAAACTGTGTTCAATGGGCTCAAATATTAATCCTTGTACATAAAACTAATACATTGCAGAGGAAGGCACGAAGGTCCAAATTCTTCACCATACTGCCACTGCTCAAGGGTAGATTTAGCCAACTTAACAAATGGACATTTGGTTCCGTCTCTTTGTGTACTTTCCCTCTTTCTGTCCTTTATTATGTGTACTTAACCCCTTGTGTACACAAGGTACATGCTCACAAGGTATGTTATGTGTTTGTATACACAAGGCTTGTGTGCACAAGCCTTATTTGGTTTGTGAGAAATAGAAGCTTCATGTCTTAAAAAGTGCATGTAATATCAATTTATATCATGGATTTTATATTTTCTAAATAACCGAAAACTCATTTTAAAAATCAAATTTTACCAATATATTAGGTGTGTGATTAGGAAAGATGTCTATACAATAAATTCATGCTTTTCCAGGTGAATTGCTGAAGGAGTAAATGCTCTGAAATAAAACTTGGAAATGTAGCATAATATCTTGAGCCAAAGAGCTCCTTTACCCAATTCAGTTATTTAAAGGCATAAATAATGTACATAGTGATTAGAATTATGGATTTTGACATCAAGACGACCTGTGGATTGCCATATTTCATTAAATCTAAGACACTATTGCATATAACATTATTAATAATAAAGGAAAAAGTTCTACCAGATAATGTTCAGACATCATTGGTTGCATAATGTGTCCTGATTCCAAAGGGATTTGAAAGTTTGAAGGAAAAAACAACAATGTATGTTGTAGAATTGATAAAACAAATAAGTCATACTACATAAACTGTTGCAGGTTTTATAATGGCTGTGCCTCATTATGACAGCCTCTTTGAGGTGATTCCAGAATCCATACTCTCTTCATCTTGGTCTGGTCTATGTTGAACATTTAGTTTCCAGAGTCGCTGTGCTTATCTCTAACAGGATGGTTGAAGGGGAAACAACCTGGGTGCTATAGTTCGGATCTGGATTGCCCCCCCAAAGGCTAATGTGTTGAGGACTTGGTCCCTAATGCAGCTATGTTCAGAGGTGGGGCCTCAGGGAAGTGATTGGACCCCTCGTCAGTGGATCCATCCATCGATAGCTGAGTGAGCTACTAGGAGGTGATGGAGCTGTTGGAGGTGGGTCCTTGTTGAAGAGAGTGGGTCCTCGGGGACAAGCTCTTGTTCCTGGTCCCTCCCTTTCTCTCTTTGCTCTCTGCTGCCATGAGCTGAACAGCTTTCCTCTTTCTCACACTTCCATCATGATGTTTCTCTCTTGTAGTCAACAGACCATGGCATGAAGTCTCTGAAACCATGTCAAAATAAGTCTTTCCGCCCAAGTTCTTTTTCTCAGGAATTTTTGTCACACCAATAAAAAGCTGACTAACATACTGGGGGATTATGTGTGGGAATTTTTATGAGTCAGGGCTGAGAATAAAACTAATTACAACTAGTCATAATTTATTGTTAGAACCCAGCCACAAAGGAAGCTGGGAAACTTCAGCAAGTTGTGTGCCTAGAAAGAAAAGGAACTGGTTCGGGTAAGGAGTCAGGCAAACACTGCTACGCTCTGCTACACCCTGCTACGTTAGGCTCAGTGTGGCTTATGAGTGTTCCAAGCTTCTGTCCACTCAGAAACACATGCAAGACATCACAGGATCTCCATGCACTGCCACACACTGGCCACACTGCAATCCTCTTGCTCATCCTCTCAAGTATTGTGATTATAGGTGTGCATCACCACACCCAGCATCTCAGTCCAATTTTGGTTCAAAGGAAACTTCTCTGCAAAGACACCCAAATCCACAGTGGAATTTTGTGTGTGCAAGAAGCAAGTATTTATTCTATTCTATTTGATTTGATTTTTTGTGTGTGTGTGTGTGAAACTGGGGATTGAACCCAGAGGCATTCTACCTCCGACCTCTACCCCCAGCCCTAATTTCTTATTCTTTATTTTGAAACAGGGTCTCACTAAGTTGTGGAAGGCCTCACTAAGTAACTGAGACTGGCCACAAACCCGGATCCTCCGGTCTCAGCCTCCCAAGTACTGGGATTACAAGCATGCGCCACCACGCCCAGCTTATTTTATTTTATTTTTTTGTACTTTTTGGTACTGGGGTTTGAACCCAGGGACATGCACCCCCAGTCCTTTTTATTAACTAATTAATTTTGTGGTACTGGGGATGGAACCCAGGGACATTCTACCTCCAAGCTACACCCCCAGCCCTATTTTATTCTTTTTTTAATTTTGAAACAGGGTCTCACTAAGTTTTGAAGGACCTCATTAAGTTGCTGAGGCTGGCTGCAAACCTGCGATTCTCCTGTCTCAGCTTCCCAAGTACTTGGATTACAAGTGTGTAACACCATGCATGGCTTTTATTTTTATTTTGAAATAGGTTCTCGATAAGTTCCTGAGGTTCTAAGTTGCTGAGGCTGGCCTCGAGCCTGCTATCCTCTTGTGTCAGCCTCCCAAGTACTGGGATAACAGGTGTGCACCACCATGCCTGGCAGCATTTATCATGTTAATGTACTTTGATTTGGGCTATTTTTGTTTGCTTAATATTGTAGCAAAATGTAGTCTAATATAATTAGTAAGCTCACTTTCCTTATTTTAGTTATTAAAGCTGACAATGATTCCCTCACAGAGGAGCTATAGTAACTAGATGTGACACTGCATTAAAACACTGAGGACAGCTCCTGGAATACAGCAACCAACTGATCAATAAAACAAGGTTAATTCATTATTATCTATATGAAATCATCACTAACTTTTGAATGTGGAATCTCTACTCTGATATGACATACATTCATGTGTAAATGTTCCAACAATCATGCTCAGATCACATTTGTAAATCAATTTTTTCCTAGATTGCTTAATCTTAAAATTTCAGAAAAAGATTCCCAGCTAGGCGTGGTGGCACACGCTTGTAGTCCCAGTACTTGGGAGGCTGAGACAGGAGGATCGCAGGTTCGTTGTCAGCCTCAGCTACTTAGTGAGGCCCTCTGCAACTTAGTGAAACCCTGTTTCAAAATAAAGAATAAAAAATGGGGCTGGGGGTGTAGCTCGGAGGTAGAATGCCCCTGGGTTCAATCTCCAGTACCGCAAAAAAAAAAAAGAAAGAAAGAAAAAGATTCCCTAACATAGCCCTTAGATATATATACATATATGATATATACATACTGAGATGTACATATATACATACTGAGATATACATATATACATACTGAGACAGCTGGATGTGGTGGCATATACCTGTAATCCTAGTATATGGGAGGCTGAGTCAGGAGGATCACAGGTTAGAGGCCAGTCTCAGAAATTTAGGAAGACCCTGTCTCAAAAAAAAAAAAGGCTGAGGGTATAACTCGGGGTTAGAATGCACCTGGGTTTAATCCCTGGTACCACACAACTAAGTGTGTGTATTGAGATGTTCTATTTATAAACATCAGGGAGACTGTTGCTAATTATAACCTTTCTACTAGGGGTTGAGTGAGATTTCCAGTGTTGTTTGAATTAGAATGGGCATAAACTGACAAAGTATAATTTTGGCCTACTTTAAAAATTTGTTTAAGTCCAAACCTTCCAAAAAGTTTCAGGACCCTTAAGAGAGCTATGAATTTACTCCAAAGGGATGTCAAATAGACTTAGGCTGAAATAGTGCTTATTTGTATGTGAACATGCTCTACCTCCATTGTGAGACCACCATACTCCCTATCCTTTTTTGGGGGGTTGAGGAACTTGAAACAGGCCCCTCATTCTATATATGCAGATAAGAGGGATGGCTGAATTCATGCCAAAGTGTGTTTTGTGGCCAGGGGACTCTGTGCATTGAGAACAATTATCTCACCATGCGTGGAACTAAAGGGGAGGTCTACCCTCTAAGTGGTTGAAGTATATTTGCTTTTCAAGAAAAAATTAAGAGGTTAAAACAAAACACATTTTCATGTCGTTGTGAACAAGGAAAAATGCCATGTGTCAAAACATAATAGGTGGGAAAAAATGAGAATTTAGGATCAAGACATGTTTCTGCCTAAGGTCCATTATAAGGGCAGAAATGTAGATTAAAGTTGTAAACTTGAAAAATGCACAATAGATCTTATCCAAAGTTAAATTAGTATCCCAACATAAGTTCAGTTTATAAAATTCATTGTATAGCCAGGTGTAGTTTTGGGTGAATGTCTATAAGTAACACAGATTACCCATCTGCTGCTGTCTTTGAAAATTTCACTGCTATTTATCCTGACTTGATTTCTCCTTTGCTCTCATGCTGACAACTTCAAAGTGAGGGCTGGCACAGTACAGATATGTAGGGGGATACGGAAGTTGATGTAAATCAGGCCCAGTGTGGGTTAATTTCTGGATACAGATGTTATTCATTTTAATAATACATATTCACTGTGCTTTTGCATTTTCTAAATGATGAAAAGTCCAGCAATTTAATTGATTCTAATAAGATCAAAATACCTTTGCCTTTTCAACTACTTGAGTATTTTATTGGAGAAATATTTTTTTTTCTTTGTGGTACCGGCGATTGAACCCAGGGGTGTTCTACCTCCGCGCTACATCCCCGGCCCTATTTTTTTATACTTTATTTTGAAACCGGGTCTCACGAAGTTGCGGAGGGCCTCACTAGGTAGAGAGAGAGAGAGACAGGGAGAGAGAGAGAGAGACAGGGAGAGAGAGCTGAGGCTGGCCGCGAACCCGGATCCTCCACTCTCCGCCTCCCAAAGTACTGGGATTACAAGCGTGTGCCACCACGCCCTGCTGTACTGGAGAAATATTGATTAGAGTGAAATAATTCTCACTTTAACAATGTTCACTGTTTTAGCCAGGCATGGTGGTACACTCCTATAATCATAGTACTTGGGAGGCACATACAGGAGGCTCACAGGTTTGAGGCCTGCCTCAGCAACTTAGTGAGATTCTATTTCACAATAAAATATAAAATAGGACTGGGTTATAGTTCAGAGGTAGATTCCCCTGGATTCAATCCCCAGTACCGAAACAATCAAACACAAAATTTCAGTGTTTTCTTCAAATGTATATTCTTGATGTTGATTGTTGTAAGAAAATTTTATTTTATTATTTTAATTTCCAATACTTTTCTATAAAAGCATTTTACTTAATGATTTCTAAAAGTTATCTGTACTATAAAGATAAATTACTTTGCAATATTTATAAAGGTGCTACTTTTCCATACATACCAAATATAAAAACATAATGATGCAGAAAATGACACATCTAATATATATTATCATTTTTATCATTGTATATTTAAGTTATTCTTGAAGCTTGTCATCTTAGACATGTAGGCATGAAATCGGTAATTGCTAATATACGATTCTGAAATGCAAATGCAACTTCTGTCTTAAAACTAACTTTTTTATATGGTTATGACAAAATGTAATAAATTTGTGTGAAATGTAATATTTGAAGCACTTCCTAAAGATGACTAAATCACATTGAAATAACAGCAGTAAAAGCTGTTTCTTTTTCACATATGAGTGATGTGTGAGCTGCCGATTGCTCAACTCTTCCTATTTGGGCTTACATTATTATTCTCTCTGTATGTCAAATAATAATTAGCACCATTTTTAGTAACTAGACATGTAATTATGAAATTTTAAATCTAGATCTACTCTGAATAGTTGGCAAAACCATTAGGAGTTGTTTAGCAAACTAATAAAAGCTCATTTTCTGAGATGGCATCTCCAATTAAAAGACATCTCTGGATCCATCTTAAGAAAATCTGACTCTAAGCTGGGCTCAGTGGCATATGCCTATAATCCCAGAATTTGGAAGGCTGAGACAGGAGGTTCTCAGCCAGCCTCAGCAATTTAGCAAGGTCCTCTGCAACTTAGTGGGACCCTGTTTCAAAATAAAAGTGAATAAATAAATAAATAAATAAATAAATAAATAAATAATAGGGTTGGGGGTGTGGCTCAGAGGTAGAATACCCCTGGGTTCAATCTCCAGTACCAAAAAAGAAAAGAAACTGATTAAAAATGTCACCAAGTATTTGGTTTTAGGTTTTCATTTCTACATGATGGTAAAGGAAAGTACCATACTGGTAGTTCTTTTTTAAAATAGTTTTTCTTGGTTCATTGTATTCATAATAGTAGTGAGGTGCAAAGAGTTACAAACTCATTCAGATATCACTTGGTGTGTGTCCTTTCACGTCCCATCCCACCCCACTCCTGCCTCTTCCCTCCCTGTACTTGTTAGTGACATTGATAGAGATATCTTCATAAATTGACATAACATTATTTGAACTGTTTCCTTCTTCAGTCCCCCTTTTTCCACCACCCCATCCCCTTCCACTGTTCTACTGGTCTCTCTCCACATTTATCCAAAGTCCCTTTCATTTTCTATTTTCTCTCTAGCTTCCACATATGAGAGGAAATATATGACCCTTGACTTTCTGAGACGGGTCAGTTGGACTCTCAGTGTGCTTTTGATCGCACTTCCCTGATTGTTCATTATGTTGAACATATTTTCATATATTTGTTGGCCATTTGTATTTGTATCTATTCAGTTCAATGGCCCATTTTTGGATTGGGTTATTTGTTTTATTGGTGTTAACTTTTTTGAGTTCTTTATATATTCTTGATATTAGTCCTCTATCAGAGGAGTAGCTGGCAAAGATCTCTTATTCTGTAGGCTCTCTTCAGACTCTTGATTGTTTTTCCTTTGCTGCCAAGAATATTTTAATTTGATGGCCTCCCATTTAGTGATTCTTGGTTTTATTTTCTGAGCTTTGGGAGTCTTATTGAGAAAGTCTCTCCCAGTGCTTACATGTAGGGAGAGTTGGTCTTATGCCCTTTTCTACTAATTGCAACGTCTCTGGTCCAAATTCTAGGTTTTTGATACATGTTGAGTTGACTTTTGTGCAGGGTGAGAGGGGTATAATTTAATTCTTCTACATATAGCTATCTAGTTTCCCCAATAGCATTTCTTGAAAGGTTGTCTTTCTCTGGTGTATGTTTTTGGCCCCTTCATCAAAATCACCTTGCTGTAAGTGTGAGGATTTGTCTCCATATCTTCTATTCTATTCTGTTGATCTGTTTACCTGGTAATGCTCATAGATTCCTTTTTAATCCCTTTTTTCTTAATTTCTTTGTTTCTCTCTCACACCATTCTCTAATTCCTTTTCTATGGCAATATATTAACCCAAAGGACAAATGTTGAGCAATACTTTCCCCATAAACTCTCTAGTGAGCCAAGATATTCTACTTAACAAGGTAAAAGGAAACCAAGTTAAAATACGAAAAGTGACAATGAAATCAACATTTCAAAAAGTAACTACTTGGTGATTTTCATTAAGTAACCTTCACTTATCCTTAGAATGATGACCTTAAAAACAATTACACATTTTTGTTTTTACTCCCAAGGGCAACGTGCCAACCATATTATGTTTCCCAAGTTGAATCTCATTTTGTGGTTGCCCTTTAATCACTGAAGGTCTCTTTTTATCATTTCTGTACTAATTGGTGTTAAAATACTTGACAATTTATTGTGATTTAGGTTTCATTAGCACACATTTCTTTCCTCACTAGATGATATATGGAGAAGCTGAAGAAGATTACAACCTAATAACAATGCCCTCTGTACCCTGTCTGTATCTCTCCTCAGCTAGGTACTGATATGTTTTCCTGATGGAAGCAAAATGTGGTTTCAGTCTATGTCCTGAGAAGAATTGAGCTACTTATCTTTGATAATTTGAAGATTTGAGAGTTTATATGTAAGTTGGAAAAACATGTCACCTTACAAATCTATGTCAGGATTTGCATAAAATAATACTTAATTTCCTTAACCATTCCACATTTTAAATATAAACATAGCCATAAATAGAAATCTCTCACACCCATAAAACCTTAGGATATAGACATTTTAAAAACTCATTTACAATTTATGCTATTAAATTTTTTGAAATATCATTTCTTAACTTTTTTTTTTTTTGCGGTACCGGGGATTGAACCCAGGGGCAGTCTACCTCCGCGCTACACCCCCGGCCCTATTTTTTAATGCTTTATTTTTGAAACCGGGTCTCATGAAGTTGCGGAGGGCCTCACTAGGTAGAGAGAGAGAGACAGAGAGAGAGAGAGAGGGAGAGAGACAGAGAAAGAGAGAGAGATAGAT
>PVJS01014502.1:0-40290 GCA_004027185.1 Glis glis
AAAAAAAAAAAAAAAGTGGGAAAGGCAATCGACTGAGCACGCTGCAGAGATGGGGGGAGGAAATGGCCATTTGCAAGTGCAGATGGGCTCCTGCGTTTCTATCAGGACCCTCCCTCCTTTTAATACCCCTGGTGTTAGAAGAGCCTAAGTAACATAGAGAGAACAGTAACCAGTCTGGCTGTTTGCAGAAGATTAGGAAATGTTATTGATCTCATAATGCTTAACAACACCATGGGAGAAGGATAGTCCCTTCTTGACCTGAATTCAAAGTACTTCATTGAGATGAAGACTGCCTGGAAGTTGAAAACCCATCCCCTCTTGTGCTATTTTATCATCGCCATCCAGTTTAGCTGGGCCGCCCCCATGACCAGCAACACCCACGACAAGCCACAATTCTCAGGGAACACGAGAGGAGGCAGCCTACCAGGATAGCCCTTCGGGATCATTTTATCACCTGGGAGGGGAGGGTTGAGATAGAACGTCTGCCACCCACCTGTGAGCACTGCAAGCTGAATCACTTGGCATCTTGCCTCACGAAGGGCCTCATGGCAAGTGACCAAGGAGCCATCAGTCTAACGGCCACACTCACTGAGTCATCAGAGATGCATCAGAAGTGTCTTGGCTGCTGCAGTCACCTCAGGGCCGGGAGGACAAGAGCAAAGCCAACAGCAAGGTCCACGCCCTCACAGAGCCGAGATTCTAGAGTGCGGATCAGAAAACAAAGTCATAAATATGTGATAGGAAGATGGAGAGAAACACTGTGGAGAGCAATCAGCAGAGAGAGGGGACAGGAGGCTGGAGTGGAGGCGGTCTACTATTTCACAAGAAGAAACACAGGGCAACGTATTCCCAAACCAAGCAAAGGTAGCCGCTCCCTGCTTAAGAGCCAAGGAAACATAAAACAATACAGAACTCTAATAACAGAGTCTCATCCTGGAGAACATAAGGGATGGAAATTATCACCTTGACACTGCTGAGACGTAGGTGGAGGAGAGCCTAGCATGGCTCCCCAGTGCTACCGGAGCTCCTGGTCCTCAAGCCACGTGGTCTGAACGCCCACCCCTCCGAGCACACCCCATCACAAGGACTTGCTTTCTTCCCTGAGCTTCCATGCATCCGTAAGTTGACTCAAGCTGTCCCCCACCCCCAGGATGCCCTTCCTCCTTCTCCAAATGCCAGCCCACCCCAGGCTCAACCCAGTGCCATCCCACGAAACTGCTTCTGCTCAGGCCTCTCCCTCCTCTGAGTCCCCAGACTGTGTGTCGCTGGGCACGTCTGACCACAGCAAAGGAGTCTGGACAGGAGGCAGCTGCCCCTCCGTGGGCCTTTGTGCACTTTTGGGACAGTGGCATGTCCCAAAGGTCTCAGTGTTTCCCATGATGCCTTGAAGAATGCTGTGCACACAGAGTGGGAGACGCGCAAGGGCAGGGGTGAGGCCGCCCCCATCAGGAGCACTATGCAGGGCACACAGCTATACCCCAGGGACGGGAAGACATTTGTCCAAGTCACACCTGAGTTAGGGGTGGGACTGGGTGCACACAGCTCTGATTGACTACAGACTTCTTTCCACTCCCCCATGTTGCCTGAGCATAGGAGGCATTTAATAGACACTTGACGAGCAAGAGACAGAACAAAGAAACACGCACACGGTCCCATCCTTGGTCCCAGACATGCCCCACCTGCCTCCCACCAGACACACGGGCTGGACTGGGCTGGGCTCTGAGCTCCGCCCCTGTCTTGCCTCCTGGAAGCTCTTCCAGTGCCTTCCGGCAGCCCGGCAGCATTGTATCTTGGGGAGGAGCCTCTCTCCAACCACTGACCAAGCTTCTTAAACTCAGTTCTCTAAGCCTGGCATGGTGGTGCACACCTGTAATCCCAGTATTTGGGAGACTGAGACAGGAGGATAGTGGGTTCGAGGCCAGCTCAGCAATTTAGCAAGACCCCGTTTCAAAATAACAAGTAAAAAGGGCTGGGGTATAGCTGGAAGTACCAAAACAAAAACAAAACTCAGTCTTCTAGACCCTTCTTCCAATACTGAAAACGGGAGTCCAGCTTATAGTTTCTAAGTGTGTACTCAGCCCAGAATCAGCTGGTATCAGGTCTAATGGGCCAGCTCCGTGCTCTCATGGAGAGGTAGGGACTTGATCCCCAAAGCACGGCGGCCGATGGTAAATTCGGCCAGTCCCCCAGCTCCAAGCCCCCTGCCCTTCCAGCCACATCCATGAACAGCCCCTCACACACACTTTAAGTGCTGTTAAATGTGCACTTAACTTGCTGTGGCAAGGTAAACTAGTACTTCTTCTGGGCCCCACCCGTAGCTGGGATGAAGCATGAGCATCGTCTGTGGGCCGCAGGGAAGGTGACGATGTGGGGCTGTTCATTTGTCAGCCAATGCAAGGAAGCTTTCATCACGCAGCCCAGGGCAGGGAGGTGGGAGGTTCCCGAGCATAATCAGACCACGGCTGTCATTTCTCCAGAAACGGGGTCACAATTATGTTAATAAGAGGCATACACATTTCTCACCTATCTAAAGGGGAGCTTGAGGAGGAATTAATTCTCACAGTGCTGATGCGGATTTGATTGCTGGTGGTTTAGGAGCAACCAGCCCCAACCTGGACTGCAAGTGCCCCACTCCCCTCTCCCCGCCCCCTGGAGCAGGCTCAACCCTCCCTCTGCAGAGCCAGCAGAAAATGGGCAAAGGGAAAGCCAGATAACAACGGAGCTTGCAAGATACAGGAGGGAGGAGAGAGACCTCATTACGCTGCAGGAGGGGTGGCTTGGGAGCTCCTCCAAAGACGTGGGGAGCACTCCGGCAGTGCGGCCTCACACCTCACGCAGATCAAGGGAACAAGATGCACGAGCAGGCACAAGGCCTGATTCCACCCTCTCCTGCCCCCTGCCCCAAGACTCTTCAGTATAGACAATGAAGCAGTCACCATGGCCCCAAGCTGTGCTTTTTTTTAGGGTGAGGGCAGTGGTCAGATTTGAGAAAGGGAAGCTCTATGGTTGGGATGTGGCTTGTCCCCAGCAAAACTCAGGCTGAAATTTCATTGCTGATGGAACAGTGTGGAGAGGTGGTGGGGCCTTTAAGAGGTGTTTGGGTCATGGGAGCTCTGCCCTCATAAAGGGTTAATGCAGCCCCCCCTCCAGGATTAGTCATCACAAGCATCCCACCCTCCTTGTCCCCTCCTCTCCTCACACCTGCCCACTTGCCCCTCTGGTTTCTGCCATGAGTTGCAGCAGCACGAGGCCCTCACCAGCTGCGGTCATCCAATCTTGAATTTCCCCACCGCCAGAGCCACAGGCTAAAGCAAACCTCTTCTCTTTGTAAATTACCTGGTCTCAAGTATTCTATCATAACCACAGAACATGGAGTCAGACAGGGGAGTTGACTCTCACCCCTGCTGCTTCCTGGTGGGCACCACAGCCTCCTCTCCATGAACTACACGAATTATAAAGGGGGGTGAGTAGCTTCCCGCAGACAACTGGGAGTGCCGCCCCCCCACTCGTCCCCACCCACGCTGCCCCCACCACGAGGGTTTCAGAGACACCCAGGGGAATAGGACAGAACTGCGCTGCAGGGGCTACAGTTAGCAAATGTAGGTGAAACCTCTGTCTCACACAGGACCCAAGGCGATACTGGAGGAAAGGAACTCTGAAAACCTACCCGCCCTCCACCGCGGTCCAGAGGAAGAGTGTACGCCACGCCCAGGCCAGTCTGCAGAGACCCAGGGCAGCTGAGGAGGGGGCAGACAGGGGGCTGCCTCGCCTGCACGCATTGCCAAGTCATAGATCCATTTACTACAAGGCTGATCTCCACTGTCCGCTGCCAAACTCACAAAGGCCCTCCCAGTCCAAAGAGTTCATTAATACCCTGACTCCAGCACACCAGTCCTCCCTCAGTGCTCCCCATCTCATTCCATTTAAGCTGGGAGCTCCACACCCCAGGGGTTCTCCCTCTCGCTCCCCTCCCCCTTCCACTCCACCCACCTATTTAATAACTCCACTCACTTGATACTGGGGATCCACCCTCTGCTAAGCACTGTTCTAAGTACCGGGGCTCACAACTGTGAGCCAGTCAGCCCATGCCCTCCCGACCATGGTCCCACAAGAGGTCCAGATGTGCGACCTGGCAAGTGCTCAGATGGGGCATGCAGAGTGTTACAGAGCAAGGGAGAAGGTCAGGGCTGGAGAGGAGGGAAGAGAATCCACGGATGATCAGAGGCATGGCAAGTCCAGGGCCCCCAGTGGTCAGCATGTGAAGTGGGGATTGCAAGGGGATGGGTGGTGGCCAGATCATATCCAGCTTCTAAAGCACCTTTAGGAGTTTGGAATTGCTCCTGAGAGCTTTGCAGAGTCTTTGAAGGAAGGGACATAATCCGATGGATGATGGAGAATTTTTGCTGGCTACAGAAAAGAGATCAGAGGGAGCCACAGAGAAGGGGGCCAGAAGGCCAGTCCCAAGGCTGTTTTACAGGTGAAGACAGAGATGAAAAGAGGCTGGTGAAAATGGAAAACTGGCCGTTAAGAAGGAGGAACCTATAACACATGGCAATAAGTAAGTACCAGACATGGCAGAGCAGGAGTCGGAGGCACTCGCTGGTGACGACTGAGCACCTCAGTATTCTGCGCCAGCCGCTGCATTGTCTTAGCTACATTGCCTCATTTAATCCCTCACTCAACAGCTTTGTGAAGCAAGAATCACTGCTATGCCCATTTCATGCTTGTGGAGACTGAGGCTCAGAGAGGTTAGCCTCGCTGACCTACCTACCCAGGACAAAGGGCTAGCAAGTAGTAAGACCGGGATGGCTCAGGGTTTCTGGAGACCAGTGGGTGTGTGTGCCCTTGCCCTGAGAGGGGCCAGAAGAGGAGGGATAAACCCAGAGAGGCAGCATGGAGCTCAGTGATGGGACCTGGAGCACATGGGGGCAGCGACCAGCAGTAGAAGATGTGGGGCTGAGGCTCAAGGGGGAAGGATAGATCTGGGGGGGCTGTGTCCAGAGAAAGGAAACACAGAAACAGAGGTCCTCCATGGCATGTGTACAGCGCAAGAAGACAGGAGGCTGAGGTCAGAGTCCTGAGAAACACCACATGGAAGAGGTGGGGAGGGCAGGAGCAGGCAGTAGAGGGTTAGCAGCTTCCCTGAAGTCCACTCTCTCCCTTCACTGAGGGACACCCGGGCAAGATAGAAAGATGACCCGGTCAAATCCCCTCAGAGTCCTGCTAGTGACAGAGCTCTTGGCAGACACCCTCCTGATGTTGGCAAGCAGAAGGGTTCTTATCTATGGAATGCTTTTAGCAAGAGGTACCCTATCTGCCTAGCACCGTGTACGGTAAACAACCCTGTAGCCTATGGATTTATGGGGGGGGTCCCTGGAACCCATTTATGCAAGCTACGTGACTATCAGAGAAGAAGATGGAGATTGATTTTCATGACAGAAATAGCTCCTTTTTAATAATATGCCCCTTATGCATCGTGGAGAGACCCCTTGTGATATATCTGGGCCAAAGCACAGCCTAATGTGGCAGGAATGCCCTGGAAAGCAGGAATAGGTTAGCTGGAAAGAGCAAGCAAGGCAGAGTTAGAGCAAAGATTTGGAGAGAGAAAACATAATCGAGGCGAGGCCCTGCTAACGATGCCCACCGTTTCAATAGTGAGGCTACTTTGGCTCGGAACATGTCACGGATTTGAGATGATTTGTCCAGGTCAGCAGGGCCTGCGCGGAGAGGTGTTCTGCTTTCCACATATCTAACCACCGTGTGTGTCCTTCTAAGTCACATAAAGTCACAGAACCTGACTAAACAGATCTTTGCACCTGGACCCTAGGAGGAACAAGTTGAGTGAAAACTACTCCTGATCCAGCAGTCTTGGGGGGAAGAGGAACCAGAGGGGCGGCCCCCTGGGCACACAGAAGTGGGGTGCTGATTCTGTGCTTAGCTCAGTCATTCATTCAGAGCCAACTCACAGCCTCCCGATAGCAAAAAGCCGAGGGACTGTAATGGGGATGGAGGGGGCAGATCCTGGCCCAGGGAGAGTCATGACGATCACATCAGCAAATCCTGGACAGTACATGACCCAGTGTGGGTCGAGAGGTGGGCGGGCGGGAGGAGGCAGAGCCGCCGGCAGGGCTCTTCTCTTTTTGTTCCTGACTTCCAAGTAGCGGCCATTTTTCCTTCTCCAGTGCCTGGTGCTGAAAGTTTAATGTCATCAAGGCCTGCGGGGGAGCTGGGGGAATTAAAATGAGCTTTATATAAATTACTCAAGTCATCTGAGTAATGCCCAAAGCCAGTTAGCAGCACCCAGTGTAGAGATTCACAAGAGCAGCAGGCCTGCATATCTGAGCCCCTAAGGAGCCGTCCAACAGGAGGCCAGGCCCCAGCCCCACCTCGTCTACCAGAATCTCTGGGTAGGGCCCGTAGGTCACACTGACACACACCCAGCCTTGAGAACCGTGAGTCAGGGCCTGGCCATACTCTGCAAACCAGAAATACCGGGGAGCTTACTCGCCTGCATTCTCTTCTGCCGTCTGACCAGCACCTTCTCTCCCTGTTGGCTATAGCAACGCACCAGAAGCCAACACTTTGCAGTGTCACGAGAGAAGCCAGTGGCATTGGGTTCAGGTGTGCCCTTCCGCATGACAGACAAAAGCCCATCAGGTGGGAAGCCCGGGACAGCCATCGGGGTCCTGCCAGCTGTGCCTCTGGCCACCGGCTCTGTGTGTTCCCATTGGCTGACAGAAGGTCCCTTCCGCTGGACCTTCACGTGATTTCTCAGCTTTCTTGGCCAGTGCCTCTCAGGGGTGACTTTGTGCCTTTGTACTGCTCCTTTGTCTGGGTTCATGTCTTAGTTGAGCTCTCAGAGGGCCATTGTACCCCCTCACATCCAAATCCTTGAGGGCACTTCACATTTGAGGGTACACCTCACCCCTGCTTCACAGGTGAAAGAACTGAGGCCGCCCAGGTTAGGTGTCAGATCCAAGGCCACGTGGCTTCCCCCTGGGACAGGCTGAGGTCTGAGCTACACAGGTGGTGGTGGAGATGGAAATACTGCAGCCTCATTAAGCGCATGAGAAGGCAGTCTTCTTGCTTGGAAACTGGGTAGATGGAAAGAGCAGACTGGGATGTGGGGAGAGTGTCCAGGTGATTAGGGCATGGGGAGAAGGCGATGCTGCCCCTGAGTCAGCCGGCCAATCTACACATTTACCAAGGACCATGCTGGTGAGCCGGAAGGGCGTGGACAGGGCCAAATCAATGTGTGTCTGCTCTGACAAAGCTTTCTGTGCACTGCTGGCCTGTGATCAGCCCTGTCATCGCTCTGTGTTTTGTGCCTGTTCTGGTGAGAACTAATACATGTTGTACTCTTAGGACAATAAGCAACCCACTGCTGGGTCCACACTCTCCCTGCAGCTCAGGCGGCCCTGTTGAGGGACCCATCCTGCTAGCATCGAGTAAACTGTCCATCAAGGCTCCCTGATTAAGCAGCTTAAAAGGGCCTAATCCAAAAAGAGCTTGTGAGATTCATATAGCATAGCAAGAGATCTGACTTCAGGTCAGGCTGCATCCAGAGGCTCAGATCACATCCTTTGGGCCTGTTTTCACTCTCTTACTCTCTATCTGCCTCTTGGTTCTGCTTTTCCCTGTGCTGAGTTTGCCTCAGGCACATTCTCCCTGCTTAGTGAACCCTGGAAGCTCCAGGGTGACAGTGCCCCAACCCCAAGTCCAGAGAGTTCTCTCCTCTGTGCAACTCCACACTCGTCCCAGCCTTGGATAACCTTTGCCCATAGACTCATCCCAGAACCAATGACTATGGCCACAGGAGCCTGACACACTTATTTGTCAGGCCTGGGTCACATGCCCACACTGGAGTTACCCCACCCGATCCACATGGACTCAGAGTGGGATGGAGTGGGTGCCCAAGGAAAGGAACAAACAGGGTAGGGTGTTCGACTGCCAGAAAAGAGAGATGAACACTGGGCAGATGGTAGATGCCTACCATTGTAACAGGCAAAGCCCCCTATCTGGGTACCAGCGGGGGCAGAGATGGTCAGAATCCTCTGGGCCCAAGGCCACACCCCAGGAGCCCATTCCCCTCTTTATGGTGGAAGCTGCTCTGCTGGCACCAGTGGGCTGCAGCCCTCAGCAGAAGAGGTCCCAAAGGTTTTAGGGATGGGATGTTGGAGAATAAAATACAGAAAGAGGAGAGAAATGAGAGAGAGCCACTCCCAGGGGTATTTGGTCCCTTTAAAAATGATTAGAAGGAGCTGGCTCGGAACCCTGGGCATACCAGAAAGATGCACAACTAAGGTGTCATTTTGGGCAAAGGAGAAAGGGAGCTGTGGTAAAGCAGGTGTGCAGGGAGGTGAGAGACAATTTCAAGAGGAAAGAGGGACCTTGAGGACAGCTGAGACATGAGGCTGGGGTATGGGCATAGCCGTTTCAGAATGGTGAGAACAGAAACCCATTCTGAGCCCTAACTGCCTCACTGCAGGGAACAAAAGAAATGTCTCCAACTCCCCACCTGCACTTTTAATCAACTCCCCTCCTGCCTCATAAATAGCAGAGTACAGGATGGGGAAAGAGACGGACAGCTAGGAAAAGCCAGGTCACACGGTGACAGCCCAAACGCCCCCTCGGGGGCCAGCTCAGGCCCTGCACACACCATCCCCAGCCCCAGGGACCCCCACACACACACACCTGCAGATCTCAAGCCCACCAACTCTACTAGACCCACGTCTCATGTATGAAGAGCGTGTCTCCTGGGCTCAGTCTTGGAAGACCAGTTCACAACACTGTGCAGTTCAGAACCATGGAGGGCAATGTTCAAGATATAGATGCCTGGGCCTATGCATGGAGATTGTGTTTTGCAGGTCTGGGATGGGGCCCAGGCATCTGTATCCCGCCTCTGGGGAAAGTATGGAGCAGAACCCCAGTGGAGGACCTGTCTGTCCTAGGCCGGGAAGGATGGAACTCCTCTCTCTGAAAGAGAGCAACCAACTAGAAAAGGGCCGGCACACTGTGACCCACAGGCCCAACCTAGCTGCTGCTCGTATTTTTAAATAAACCTTTATCGGGACACACCCACTCATTTACATGTTGCCTATGGCTGCTTTCCTGGTAAAATGGCAAAAACCATATGACCCGCCAAAGCCCTTAATATTTACTCTCTGGAGTTTTCCAGAGAAAGTCTGCCTTCCCTGAATTAGCAGGCAATCTCTGAAGCCCAGACATGTGTCTCTTGGTGAGAGAAGCCAGAGGCCCTGCTTCTTTGTTCCCTTCACGTCTGTACGGTGTTCTCTCCACCTCCCGTTGGTTGAAATGTGTGGAGGATATCAGTCCTCTCACCTACTAGAATCTGTTGTCCCGCTTCTGAAAGCAACCTCTTGCTTTGGGGAACCTCTTCTCCTCACTGGTTGGAATCTTAGCACAACTGTCCATCAAAACACTCCCCCTCGAGAATAGGACTTAGAAGGAACTCCAGACAAAGAAGGAGAAAACTTTAGTTGAGCAAAGAAGGCGACCTAACTGAGGGAGACAGGAGGGGGGAAGAGGGAAATACACTAATGCACATGATGTGTATAAACATCAGAGTCGGTCACTATGCTGAGCATGGAAAGGAGGGAAGGGGGAGGGAATGCGGTGGGATTTGAGGGAGGGCTAAATGAGCAATGTGTGCATGCATGCTTCTGATACCCTGACACTTACCAAAATGTATAACTACAATGCACCAATAAATATAATAAATAAAAAAAGAACTTTATACAGTTGTAAATTAGCTCATAGTATGAAAAGTAGAAATAACCTGGATGGGTGCCTTAGACAATGTCTACTTGTCTACTTTTCTATTAGTTAAGAGTGATCTTTTTAGTTCATTAAAAATACTTCTATATATTTAACAACAACAAAAAAAAACACTCCCCCTCCTCCTTGGGCATGTGACCAAACTGAACAAATCCCTGGTCTCTCCCTGGAATCGGAGTCTGGAGCTAAGAGTCTGTAATCCCAATTCCTCCCAAAATATTCCTTTTATGGTAAATTAGACTGAGTTAAAACCAGGTGCTGACACCCCCAAAAAAGCCCAATAGATTTTTTTTTTTTTTTGCAGTACCAGGGATTGAACGCAGGGGTGTTCTACCTCCGTGCTACGCCCCCGGCCCTATTTTTTATACTTTATTTTGAAACCGGGTCTCACGAAGTTGCGGAGGGCTTCACTAAGTAGAGAGGGAGAGGGAGAGAGACAGGGAGAGAGTGAGAGACAGGGAGAGAGAGAGCTGAGGCTGGCCGCGAACCCGGATCCTCCGGTCTCCGCCTCCCAAAGTACTAGGATTACAAGCGTGCGCCACCACGCCCTGTCCAATAGATCTTGAATGTGAGGACTGGACTAGGCCCCAGGGTGTGGACTTGCTCATTTCACTTACGGATGCCTGAACCAGAGAAGAGGCGTGACCATCAGGACAAGAATCCAGACCTTTGTCCTCCTGCCCCACTGTCACCCAATTCCTGCAATCACTCAGTCAACAGCATCAGACAGCACCAATCCCAAAACACGGGAATCGTTTGAGAAATTAATAAATATGTAGCAAGGGGCCCTCCTCACATGGAACGCAGTGGAGACAACCCTACAGAAAGAGCGGTCCCCAACGAGAGCTGTGTGTGTATGTCATGTAATATCAGAAATTAAAAAGCGTCAAAAGATCAAGTGGGAAGAACATTAAATATGAATGGGATGAAAGACACATTTCTGTGCACGGAATAATGACTTTAATGAGTTTCCTCACCAAGTCCCCGCATCATAAAGTACAAAAGCTGGGAAGGGATGGAGGAGGGGCATGGGGAGTGCAGGGGGAGCCTTTGTGTGGGAAAGCAACATTAGCAGGTGGGTAAGGGGGAAGCGGTAAGAGCAGAGAGAACCCTACCTCAGCCACTGCCCCCTGGAGGTCCCTTGTGGGCAAAGTGCCAGGGCCTCTGGACCCAGGGCACTGGCCGGCCCCCGAGGACATGGAGTCCCATCGCCCTGCAGCAGATGACCCAGGCCCAGCCCCAGCCTGCCTGGGCAGAGCAGCAGGTGCCATCCAGCTGGCAACATACCTCTGCTGACCCGGCCACCTGGCATGCTAGGTTCGGATCTGGAATGTCCCCCCAAAACTCCTGAGTTGAGGGCTCGGTCCCCATTGCAGGAAGGTTCAGAGGTGGGGCTTTGGGAAGGTGACTGGGTCATGAGGACTCTGACCTCATCCGTGGTCATATGAATCCATTCCTGGATTCATAATTTGATGGCATTATTGGGAGGTGGTAGAAACTATAAGAGGGGGTCTAGTTGGAGGAAGTGGTCACTGGAGGCGTGTCCAGGAAGGGTATTTCTTGTACTCAGCCTTTTCCTCACTCTCTCTCTCTCTCTCTCTCTCTCTCTCTCTCTCTCTGCTTCCAGGCTGCCATGAGGTGAACAGCCACGCCCCCTCTGTCATGGTGTGTCATGGTGTTCTGCTTCACCTCGGGCCCAAAGCTACGGAGCCTGCTGAACCTGGACTGAAACCTCTGAAACTCTGAGCCAAAGTCAGTCTTTCCTCTTTTAAGTTGTTTTTCGTGGGCATTTTGTCACAGCAACAAAAAGCTGAGTAATACACAATATAACCAGATGGGAACCTGTATTGGCGATTCTTGGATGCTGTGGAGCTTGCCCAGTGGGGTGGGAGCAGCTGCAGGCATGCTATGGATGCACCGTTTGCATCTCCCAAGACTCATATACTAAATCCTGACCCACCAAGTAATGGTATTAGGAGGAGGGGCCTTCAGAAGGTGATTAGGTCATGAGGGTGGAGCCCTCGTGTATGGGATTAGTGCCCTTACAAAAGAACACCAGAGAAGCCAGGTGTGGTGGTACACACCTGTAATCCCAGTGCTTGGGAGGCCGAGACAGGAGGATCGCAGGTTCGTGGCTAGCCTCAGCAACTTAATGAGACCCTATTTCAAAATAAAAAAATAAAAAGGGCTGGGAGTGTAGCTCAGAGGTAGAATGCCCATGGGTTCGATCCACAGTTCAAAAAAGAAAAGGACACCAGAAAGATCCTTCTGCCCTTCCACCATCTGCTGGCACCTTGGTATTGGACTTCCAGCCTCCAGAACTGGGACATGATTTTCTGCTATTTGTAAGCCACCCAGTTTGTGATATTTTGCTATAGCAGCCCAAACAGACTAAGACAATGTACAAGGACATAATGTACAAGGGCTGTCCCCTCCAGCTGCAAGATTCTGGGCAGGGAACCTAACAAACATCTCTTAAACCTGAGCCCCCTGGCCTGTGAGGCAGGAGCTACATCTTGCTCAAAGCGTGATTAGGGGTTAAATGAGGTGACGCACACAAGCCTCATCGCCTGGTCATGAGGAGGGCACCGAACAGCCACCCAGGAAGCGCTTGTCACCCGTGTTACTCTGAGCCCGGCATCTCATGCTATGCTCACAGTAGCCCTGGAGCCAGGACAAAGTCAGTGTGCTCTCCGCAGTGGACATAGAGCTGGGGTTTCAGGATGGCAGGAAAGAAAGACATAAGCCTCCATGCAGCCCGCCCTTGGCCGATGATGCAAGAGAGAGCATCACAGGACAGGACCATGCGACCCAGCAGGAGCCCAGGCTGCAGTGCCCTGGAGCAGGTGCATTTCCACCATGCCCTCCCCGTTCAGTCACTGTCACCTCCTCCCAACACACAGAAACCCACGAACTGCCAGTCAGCACCCCCTGGCTTCTCCAGGGCCAGCGCTCAGAGGGAGATCTGGGCCACTGCAGGCATGGCTGGGTTCCACGGAGTTGGACAGAGACTGAAGGTTCTGCCTCATTTGCATTCAGGCCAACAGGCTGGGAAATAATAACAGTAATAAAGATAGCAAGACTTGCATGGCTCTCACTGTGAACCAAGAACTCTAGATACAGCACCTCGTTTAATCCTCACAATAACCATAAGACGTAGGTCGTATTGCTAGTATGCACACCTTACAGGAAAAGAAGTTGAGGCACAGAGAGGTGAACTAGCTTGTCCAAGGTTACAGAGCTAGTAAGTGCTAGAGGCGGGTGTTAAACCTGGGTCACCTGGTTCTGAAGTCCATTCTCCTGACCTGGAAGAACTTCATGGAAATAAGCCTATCAGAGAAGGGCTGGGAGGGGAGGGGAAGGCTGGGAAGTCCCACCTAGAAAGGAACACAGTGAAGTCGGGGAGCCTTTTATCTGCTTTCCTCGATGCCATCAGGAGAGGCAGGGCAGGGACCAGGGCTTCAGACCACAGAGGCCGGGTGCCTGTGTTACTTCTCGGGTTGTTTTTGTCATCCCGTTTTCCTGCAGCTACCTTCAGCAAAGCGGTTAAACTAGGAGGGCTCATCATGGAGGAAGCCATGGGGTGACTCTAGCCAGCCTCACACCAGGCTTGGAGGGATGGTGGGTGGCCCAGATGGCCACACCCCACCCAGGAGCCAGGACAGGTTGGCTGGGGCACCAGGTGGGCCTCAGCACTGGGGCAGGAGACCCAAGCCAGCCCAGGAGTCCAGCTGTGGTTAGTTTATTGATATAATCATTTGTCCAGTTTCTTTCCCAAGACTAGTACTTAGCAGGTACTCAATAAAAAAAAATTATTAAACGGATGACCAAAGAGAATAAAAGTCAGTGTTTCCCAACCAGGGCACTGGTGGCATTGGGGGCTGGATAACTGATTGTTGGGGACCCGTCCCATCTACTGTAGGGTGTTTAGAAGCAGCCTGGGCCTCTGCCCCCCACTAGAGGCTAGCGCATCCCTCCCAGACACAACAACCATAAATGTCTCCAGACACTGCCAAAGTTGTTCCCAGGTGAGAACCACTAATATCAGCCTTGAAATAGGGAAGCCAAATTTAATCTGCACATCCACTGGGCAGGAGGGGAGCTGAGCACCAGAAGCCAGGGAGGGCCGGGAGGAAGAAGGGAAGAAATCAGGAACAACACCGGAGGGGAGTCCAGTCTGCCTCCTGGGTTGTGAGATGTGGGGGGATTTGCTCTGACTTTAACATCCGGAATCAGTGCAGGTGCGAGTGAGGAGGAGCATGGCAGAAAGCAGGAGGAGAGAGGGGGACTCAGACCAGACAGCAGCGTGGGGCAAAAACAGCCGTAGGTTGAGGCCTGAGAACAGGTCGGGCAGCAGAAACCCCCATGCAGTTCCCCAGCAAGGGACCCTTTGACAGGTGGCCTTGCAACAGCGACCCTCCCTTGTCTCTGCTTTGAAGCCTGCCCTGTGCACTGTGGCCTCGTACCCAGGAGGCCTGTGGATCAAGGTGGTCTTGGCAGATCTTCTCCGAGGGATTAGCTGGTGACATTACAGCTACATGACGGCCTCGTTATTATTACACACACACTCGCCTTGTCTGAGCTTCCAAACCCTGATTTGTTTGTTTCTGAAAAAACTGTTTCCACCAAGACACCAAGCTGGGCTACCAGAGATAATACTGACTCAGCCATTTCCCCATCCTTGGCATAAAAGGGTCTAAAAAGAATAATTTAAGCTTCTCTGGAGTGAGATCATTTAATGAATCTTCTCGATGCTAAGAGGTTTTATATGCCTTTTTAAAAACCCTTCCCCAAGCACAGGGCTATGATATTACCTTGGAGAGCAGAGAGATGAAGTGATACACGTATGCACAGCACACAGGGAGGAAGGAGGTGGTTTCCTTGGCAACAGCATCCATGTTCCGGCTTCCCTCGGCTAAATTGGAATATATTGAAATATCTGCTTTGGGCGCCTCTCGTGCGAAGGGAAATAAGTAGTTTTCTATTCAAGCACTCTCAGATCCGCAGGCCTGCAGCTGGGGAGCGATGTTCTAGGAGTTCGATGCATCTGAATGGAGCAAGGCGGGTAGCGAGCTGGCAAAAGTCCCCAGCCTTTCTTTGTAAAACCGAACCATCCTTTCCCGAGCCAAGGGAAAATAAAAAGAACAAACACATGATGCCCAACAGGCCTGACAGATAGGATAAGACTCCATCTCAGTGTCTACGTCCACTAGTCTACAGCTTTCCAAGCAGGCCCAGCTCCACAGGTCAGCCTCCAAAAGGCGTATGCAATGTAGTGACTGAGAAAAATATAGACCTACCCAAAAAAGGTCCTTGAGCCTGATCTGCTCTAATCCCTGGCAACAGGGCGGCTGCTGCAGACCCAACGCCCAGGGCCTGGCGCACAGTAAGATGTTAACATCATGTTCGTGGAATTGGACTTGAAGTCAGGCAGAACTGAGGCTTCCCCTTTAACATTCGGCATGGCTCAGCATAAGTTCCGTCAACCCTGTAGCCTCAGTTCCCACCTCTGTGGAGCGAGGTAAGCATCCTTCCTACAGGATTGCTCTGAAGGTCAAATTAAGTGACTCATACAACGCCTGGCACCATGAAGGCTTCCGGTGATGTTTTCTTCTTGCCACCAAGAAACAAACAGCAGCATTCTGTTTCTTTCTAATAGTTGTGCCCTTCAAGTGTGTCAAGGTCATGAAAGTCAAAGAAAGACTGAGAAATAGTCTCAGCTGGAGGAGAATAAAGAGCCATGACAACTAAACGCAACACATGACTCTGGACTGGAAGTTTTTGCTCTCAAAGACGTGGTTGGAACAGTTGGCAAAGGTTGGATGGTGTCTGGGGAATAGCTGGTAACCATGTACAACATCGGCATCCCAATTTTGATGGGGTGGTGGTATTGTGGTTATGTGGGAAGACGTCCTTGCTTGTAGAAAATACACACTAAAGTACCCAGGGATGACGGAGCTTCAGCTCAGCAACTTACACTCAAGTGGGTGCGTGAAAAAAAGTTCTTGGTACCGTATTTGCAACTTTTCTATAAGCTTGAGATTACTTCAAAATGAAAGTCAAAAACAAAAATCACATCAAAATGTAAAAGACAAACTGAAAAAATGCAAACCACGTGATAAAAAGAAAAGTTGCATCCTTGACAGATAATGCTTCACACTGTATCAGAAAAATATGAAGACCCAGATGGAAAAACTGGCAAAAGACAACAACAGATAATGCTTTAAAAATTAAGTGTCCAGTAAACAAAAAGTATACCTTCTCACAAAGCCAAAGATATGTGAACAAACACAGGACACTATATTTTTTGGGTCCTTTAATTTGCAAAATATATCTTTTTTTTTTTTTTTTTTTTTTTACGGTACCAGGGATTGAACGCAGGGGCGTTCTACCTCCGCGCTACGTCCCCGGCCCTATTTTTTTATCCTTTATTTTGAAACCAGATCTCACAAAGTTGCGGAGGGCCTCACTAAGGAGAGAGAGAGAGAGAGAGAAAGAGAGAGAGAGAGGGAGACAGGGAGAGAGAGAGCAAGAGAGCTGAGGCTGGCCGCAAACCCGGATCCTCCGATCTCCGCCTCCCAAAGTACTGGGATTACAAGCGTGCGCCACCACGCCCGGCAAAATATATCTTTATCAACAGTAATAGCTCATCTCAGTAAAAAATGTAAGGCAACAGGTACTTTTTTATTTATTGCTGGTGGGAGCGTAAATTCGCATATTCATCTGGATGATGGTTTAACAATTCACATCAAAAGCCTTAAAATTTGGCCAATCCATCGCCCTATAAGTCTATATCCAGGAAAGTCTCCTTAGGAAATAAATAATCATGAATGTTCACAAATATTTATGGCAGAGTTGCCCACAGAGAGAAACAACTTAATTTCCCAATAATAAGGCATCAGATAAATTAACCCCAATACATCCAAAGAATGGAATACTATGGCAACCATTAAAAATTATTCCATCAAATATTATTTAATGGCAGGTGTGCATATAAATGTAGTTATATTGGCATTAATATTCAAACCCTGGTAGCTCTTAGCTCCCACCTGCCTAACTGAAGGTTTAGCACTTCCCTTCAAAAATCTCCCCGGTCATTTCTGGAGACTCTACAGAGGTGTCTCGTGTCCCCAGGAGCAACCCGGCCATCTCTTTGTGGGAACAATGAGCCATTCAGAAAGGCACCATGCAGATGATTTCGTGGGGCTGTCTCATTCAGGATCTGCTTCCTAGTCCCCATTTCACATTGTCACCTGGTCGTAGCACTGAATTGACCCCGTGTTGTACCTGGACCCCAAAGTGGACTTCCTGAACTCAGGGTCTCACCACGTCTTTTGTTAACTCTATTTAGTCAGTCTTTGCTCCACCTTTTCTCCCATCTAGACCAAAATCCAGTTCTTCATGCCAGACAGGCATCTCCCCTCTTGTCCCACCCACGTGCCCCAGAAGAAAGTCTCTAAAACCTTTTCCTTTCATTTCAACCACAAAGCAGAAAATCCTCCTTATGGAGCTGGGGTTGGAGAAGGACAATGAGCTGCATGAACAGGTTGCTCTCCTGGAAGAACCTTCCATTCCCAGCTCTGTCTCAGCCCAGTCACATACACAGGTAGAGACAATGTAAATAAACACGGGAGCAAACATTTAAGTCCATAAAAGTCCACAGTGACCTACACTGAAAGATGGTCTGTGTTTATCTCCTAGGGCTGAGATGAAAAGTGTCTGTTGTGTTTGTTTGCTTATCTGTATTTTATAAAATTATCCCCTTTGCCAGGTGTGGTGGCGCACACTTGTAATCCCAGTACTTGGGAGGCTGAGATGGGAGGATCTGGGTTCACAGTCAGCCTCAGCTACTTAGTGAGGCCCTCCACAACTTAGTGAGACCCGGTTTCAAATAAAGAATAAAAAATAGGGCCGGGGGTGTAGCTCGGAGGTAGAACGCCCCTGGGTTCAATCCCTGGTACCGCAAAAAAAATAAAAAATAAATAAATAAATAAAATTATTGCCTTTACATCTGTTACATATTTATTGGGAGGCAAAAAATAATAATTATAAAATATTTGTTAGGTTAAAATAAGAACACTCACAGCCCAGGAATGTACCCATCACCCCATTGGATAAATAGAACTTGAGGGCTCTTCTAGGCTCCTGTAGGACTCCTGAACTACCTCCTCCCTCACTGCAGAGTCCACCAACACCACCACTCCAAGCTCTGCTATTCTAGTTCCTTTGCTCTTCTTTATAATTTTACTGTATGTATTTGTATCCCTAGACAGTGGTTTTCATGTCTTTTAATTTCCCACAAATACCATCCTACTCTGAATGCCTCTGAGACCCGCTCTTGCCACTGGACACTATGTTCCTGAGATGGAGCCACACGTGGCTGCGGTTCACGCATGCTCAGGGTGTGACAGTTTACTCGCCATTCTGCTGCAATGGGCCTCTGGGTTGTGTTCTATTTTTCCCCACCTGGAATGCTCCATGGACACTCGTCTATGTTCTCTGGAGCACATGTCCAGTAAATTTTCTAGGCACTGCTCAGAGGGATGGACTTCTGGGTCATAGACGTGAGCATCTCCAACTTCTCTAGATAAATCCTAATTGTTTCCTATCATGCTGGGCCAGTTGCCCTTCTCCTCGGCCATGGTTAAGTGTCAAGGGTGGGATCCACTGAGAAGGTCCATGAGGACCGGCTCTGCCATCCAATGCCTCCCAGGCCACATTTTCCTTGGCTGTTGGAGCTGCTGCCAGGCTCCTAAAGTGATGGGATGGCACTTCTTTCTTGAAAACACAGGTGGCATTTGAGAATAATTGGAATCGCATTCTGGTCTCTCAGCTCTTTGTTCTCTCTGAGCTGTGTTCTTGATAGAGTCCTTTGCCCTTTGCCCTCTGCCATCGGAGGAGCCCTATGCTAGGCGACAGGAGAACTGAACCATGGACTGGTCCCTGCCCCACTCGCCATGTGGCCTCTAGCAGGCTGGCCTTCCTCCCGGGCCTCCTCCTCCTCTGGGTGAATGAATCAAGGGCATCGGCCAAGCCTGCCCTGTGGCCCCCACCCCTTCAGGCTGCATGACTGAATGTTCATGCTGCCTGTGCACCTGCCTGCAAACATCAGCCACAATGTGAGGCCACCTCTGTGACCACATCCCGCTCCTCTCCAACACCCACCCCAGCACGTGGAGAAAGCTGTGCACCGAGAAGAGGCGGTCTTTCCTTGGGTCACCTCTATCTGCCTTTGGCCCAGGAATGAAAGCTGCTGGGACCCCTGCAGCCCACCTCGCTGCCTGGCTCTTCTGAGCTACCTCTTGCCAAGAGCCCTGGGATGAAGGCTCCAAATGAGAACTATTGTACCCCATTTCTGTCTCATTTTTTTCTTCCTTATAGTGTAGAAGAGTAGAATCACCAGACCTAGACCCAAATCTTGGCAAATTCTGCCTTTCGTACTGTGTGACCTTGAGCTAATCACTAAAACCCTCTGAGCTTCCATTTCCCAGTGTATATAGTGATGACAACAATACCTATGCCACGATTATGAGGTGTAAATGAGATTGCACACCGGAGCACTTTGTACAGTGCTAGTACATAGGACCTACCCAGTAAGTGGCAGCCACTATTAAATCAGGCTCCCTCTGGACAGAGTGCAGACCTCACTGGGCTCTAGGTCAGCCTGAGTCTGAAGAATTCAGCTCCTCCCAGTATGTTCCTGTTTACAGAGAGGGGATGTTTGGAAACTTCAGCCTGCTGTTCAGTGTTGGAGACAATGGAAAGCGGTACCACCCTGTCTTTAAAGAAGAGCAGAGCAGGCTGGAGAGAGGCAGCAGGTACCGAAGGGACAGGCCCACTGGGGAGCAGAGACTCCTCAGGGACCCCAAGGTTCTATTTATTTATTTATTTATTTATTTATTTATTTTTGCGGTACTGGGGATGGAACCCAGGGGCATTCTACCTCCGAGCTACACCCCCAACCCTATTTTTTATTCTTTATTTTGAAACAGGGTCTCACTAAGTTGCAGAGGGCCTCACTAAGTAGCTGAGGCTGGCCACTAACCTGGATCCTCTAGTCTCAGCCTCCTGAGTGCTGGGATTACAAGCATGCACCACCATGCCCAGCAGAGGTGAGGTTCTAACGCCCCTGCAAACGCTTTGATGTGTACCATTATCAGATTAGATGGGAGTTTGATTTTTAATTCTTCCTGCATGCTGTGTGTCCCTCTCTTAAAGCACTGATCATAATCAACTGTGTATTGATATGTGTGTGTGTGTGCGTGTGTGTGTGTGTGTGTGTGTGTGTACATAAACACACCTGGTGGATCCTTCCCCCATCCTATGTAATCACCTGAATACAGAGATAGTCTTTGATTTGTGCCTGGACCTGCTAGGAGAGAAGTCCCAAGTTTACACACCAGTGCACTCAACAAACACAATGTGTTCATCAACTATTATCAGTGCTGATTAAATACCAACCATGGGCCAGGGGCCTGGCAGATGCTTGAAATACACTTAGATGCTGCCCTCAGGGGCTTCACAACCCGATGGGGGAGGAAGGGTCAAAGTCAACTATGAAAGCAGTCTGAGTGAAAGGATTCTAAAAAGAAGCATTAATCTGAGCAAAAGCAGAGAGGCAAAAGGTTGCATCGTGTGTCCAGTGTGGTGAGTTGGCTGGAGCAGCTGCAGCCTGGGCCACATTGAGAAGCTTAATGTGATGAGGCTGGAGAAATAAGCTGAGGCCCTCGGGTCAGACCAAAAACAAGGGACTCTTCCTGCAGGCAATGGAAAGCCCTGGAAGGCTTCAGTCTGATGAGTCTGTGTTTCAGCAAATCACTCTGGGGCTGTACAGACAATGGTCTGAAAATATAATATACAAGAGGAGAAAATGGTAAAATTCAATAAAAGGATTGGAAGATAAAGGTGAAGGAGAAAGGAGATCAAAAATACAAAGGGGCTCAATCACCGTGAAAGCAACTTCTCCACAGGAGAAGAAAAGCAACGAAAACTTGAAGTAAACAACAAAGGGTTTGAAATGTGATGGTATCAAAGCCAGAAGACAAGACAGAGGGAAGTACAAAGCTCCAAGCGCCTTACCTAAGGGACGGCGGCGGCGCCATCTTGGCTGGACCACGTCGGCCGCTACCGGCATTGCGGCTTCCACACGCCGCAGCAGAGAAGCCAGAGACCTGCTGTGAGTTCAGCAGCTGCAGGTCAGCAGAGAGGAAAGCAAACAGCAACTCCTCCACACTCAACACACCAAACAGCAGCAGCGACAGCAGCTGCAGTGGCGCCATCTTGGCAGGACCTCACCGGTGGCTACCAGCATTGTGGCTCCTGCACAAGTCCAGTGGAGACGCCAGCGACCTGCTGTGAATCCAGCAGCTGCAGAATAGCAGCAGTGTAGGTGAGCAACGACTCGCTCCACGCGCGACACAGACCCGAACTGCTGCGTCGGCAGATGCGGCAGCGGTGCCATCTTGATCAGACCGCGCCGACAGTAACCAGCAGTGCTGCTTCTGCAGGCCACCAACAAGGAAGCCAGGGAGCTCTTCTAAAACCAGCACTGCAGAGCACCAGCGACGGGTGCGAGCAGCACTTTGAGCCATATTCGGCAGAGTCCCCAGGGCCCGGAGGCCTGACCAGAGCCTGCGGCAGCGACTAAGCCCCCCCCCCCAGAGATTAAGAGCAGCGCTCAAGGAGACCCTGCACAAATCACAATTGGCAAACTTTGGAACCAGCCAAGGTGTCCATCGACAGATGAATGGATCACAAAACTATGGGATATGTACACAATGGAATTTTACACGGCCACAAAGAAGGACAAAATTACATCATTTGCAGGGAAATGGAGAGAACTGGAGAACATTATGCTAAGTGAAATTAGTAAGTCACTAAGAGTGAAAAGTTGGATGTCCCCCCTAATATGTGGGAGCTAGATAGAATGGGACTTAGAAGGGACTCCTGACATAGAAGAAGGAAACTTTAGATGAACAAAGAAGGTGACCTAACTGAGGAAGTTGGGAGGGGGGTGGAGGGAAACATACTATAGCACATGATGTACATACACAAACCTATAAGACTCAATCACTATGCAGAGCACGAAAGGGAGGGAAGGGGGAGAGAATAGGGTGGGATTGGAGGGAGGGCTAAATGAGCAATGTGTGCGTGTATGATGCTGCTACCCTGACGTGTATCAAAATGTATAATTAGAATGCACCAATAAATGAATATAAAAAAATACAAAGGGAAAAGGACTTTAAAAAGGTAAAGCTAGAAGATAATCTAGGGAGTCTAATATATAAATTATAAAAGTTCCCAGAAAGATATACCTAAAGAAATAGAAGGAAGTCATCCAAGAAATAACTTAGGAAAATTTCCCAAAACTGGAGGGCAGGAGTTTCTAGTTCTATCGAGTGTTCAACATGATGAGTATGTGGAAGTCTTCACCACAGCACGGGAAGGTCAACCTTCATATCTCTAGCAACAATAGGAAGATCCACAGCCTCCCAATAAGGAAAAAAATAAAGGTAATATACAAAGAAATAAGAAGCAGAATGACATTGACTTCTTGACATGGGAAAACAAAAGATAATGGTGAAAGGTCTTCGCATTTTTAAAAGAAAAAAATCCAACCCTGAATTCCACATCCAAGCAAATAATCAAGTATGATCTTCAGAAAGGCTTCCCATGCATCCATTCTGAAAAGCTACTGGAGGGTGTACTCTACCAAAAGAAAGTTGTAAACGAAAACAGAAGGAGGCTGAAGACATGGGAAACTCTGACACTGGAGAGAAGGGAAGGACACCCCTAGAAGGTTGATAAAGGAAGAGCCCAAGATGAGCAGCTCTGGGGCACTGGGAGGGAAGGCTCTGGGAGACTCTTCAACGATGAGGCTGATTGAGGGGGAAGCACAGGCAATCAGCAAAGACTTTGGAGTTGAATTAGTGAAAAGTACCTAGAAAGGCAAGCAAGCAAGCAAAGGTGCAAGATAGTACTGGCTCTAGGGAAAATAAAAGTTGTGCCAGAAAGGAAAATTAAAGTGTATCGCGTGGAACTACTCACCTCTTTAAACTATAAGCATATATAATTTTGAAGATTTTGAAGTGAAAACAGTAAATATATTGTTATATATACATTAGAGACCTCCTGTTCCCAGCCGCCCCACTACCCCAAAGTGCCCAGAGGAACAGCCAAACCCAGAGAGCTCCCCCTGTCCATCCCTAAGGGGCAACTCCCTTTAGGACCAGAAGCTATTCGGCCCCAGTTAGGTAGGGAGAGAAAATAAATTTGAAAAGAGACCTTAAAGACTGAAAGAGAGAAACCCGGTAATTAGTGCTTCGAACAAATCATAAATTCTGGATCTCCCCAATAAGGCCTAGAGTGGAGGGTGTGTAATGGATGCTCCAGCCCGCAGAGCCTATCTGATCACCTTAATCTCACTTTTTGTCTTGTGCATTTTAAATTATTCAGTTCCTTTGAAAACCAGAAATACTGCCTTTGTAGAACCCGAGAGCTCACTCCACAGGGTGCCAATTTAGGCTGTGCAGTGAGTTTGGCCAGAGCCGCGGGGCCCCCTTGCCTTGAAGTCTGAGATGTGTACCCAGTCCAACCCCGGCGAGGACAGGTGCCAGCTCAGGCCTGCTCCATTCCATCTGCATTCTGCTGCCCGAGGACCTCTTCTGTCCCATGATGGCTGGAGAGCCACCTGCGAGGCACCACGCAGTGAGAACAGTGCCAGGATGAGGCAGGGGAAGGCTCGGGGCACTCCAGCTGCTCAGATCATTCTCCAATGCCTCGCATCCAGCAGGGCGCAGGTGCGGGTGACCTCTCAGCTCCACATGCAGGCCAGGGCTGGAGTTGACACTCCCTATGCACGATGCCATTTGGATCCTCACAACAGCTCCACGAGGGAGGAGACACTATTAGACCCATTTCACAGATGACTCAACTGCAGCTCAAAGAAGAACAGAGGCCTAAGACCCCACAGCCAACAGGCAGGAGAGCTGGGATCTGCACTTGAGTCTTCCTGGCTCCCAAGGCCACCTTGCTATACTGTGTTGAGAACTCCCTCTGGGCCAGACCCTGGGCTAGGCCGAGGGGATTTAAAGAAGACTAAGATGAGGTACATCCTGTGGGAAGTCAGACACTAAGGAGGCAGTTCCAACATGCTACAGTGAATTCCTTCATGGAGGGTTTGCAAGGTCTGGGGTGACACCCCACTCCCCTCCTTATTGGGACCAGACTTGGAAAGAGCAATCCCGGGGCACAGGAAGCTGTCTTCAGATCCCTGAAGGGCATGGCCATTCTGAGAAACCCCCAAGAACTCATCCAGACCCAGGGGGCAGAAATCACAAGGCAGCAGGCTTCCTGGGATGAAGGCCAGCAACAGAGCTGGAGGGGCCTCCGTGCAAGAGGGCTGGTCCTTGGCATGGAGAAGCCTCCCAACCCAACCAAAGCCAGAGGGCCTTGTGGGAAACTCAGTTCAGAGGATTCCTGAGCTGGCAGAAGGGAGCAAGAATACCAGCTCTCCAGTCTGCTCTCTTCCCCTTCCCAGGCCATCTATTACCACTTTCAGCCATCTGAATTGAAATGATAACAGCCCTGGCCTTAGCAAGTGGTTGGAAGGGCTAAATAAGGAAACTAGGACTCAGAGAGATTAATCAATTTGCCCAAGGTCACACAGCCTGTGGGCAGGGGAACAGAGTTTCTTTCACTGCATGATCTTCCTTTTAAACCGGCTGGGTTGTCTTTTCTTCCACGATGATTCAGTTGTGGTTGGTGACTCTGTTTGTGCTCCAGGTGAAGGAGAAAGAAGGTTGGAGTCTGAGCTTTCTGACTAGCAACTGATCCCTAACCACCATCCACTGGCCCAGGCTTGAGCCAGCCCTGAGCTCTAGAACCCTGCAGGCTGGTACAGGGGGAAGAGGGCTGGGCTTCCGTGTAGAAGATATGGTTCACACCCACCTTTTCCACTTACTAGCTCCAGGATCATGCACATGGGTCCCGGTTTTACAACCTGCAAAATGGGGACAATAATTCCCACTGCAAGAAAACTTCCAGACTTAGCCTATACCTCCAATGAGCAGGGTATGCGAAAACCCTCTATTAGATAATGTACTTGACAAATGTGACAAAGAGAAGAGAAGCCACCGCACACTGAAATCCCGCTGTGTGCATGTCACACGCAGATCCCGAGAGGAAGATTCAGGTGCCGTGATGTGGTGTGAAATCACTTCCAGAAGAATCCAGTACGGGAGGCGGGAGCATGCCGGGGAAGGGAGGAGCCACGCCACAATGGAATTCAGGTGCCCTCCAAGCTGCAGCCTGGGCCTGCAGGGAGCTCTGGAGTGGGGATTAGACCATTCCCCCACCAAAGGCTCTGGGCTTTCCTACTCGCACCCACTCACCACTGCGGGCCGCACAGGGCCCCTTGCCGCTCTCAGCAGCTATGAGCGGAGCAGCTGCTATAGCTGAAGGTGGGCCTGCAAGCTCTAGGGAGAGGAGCACGCAGCAGCTGGGGGTGGACACAGAGGACTCATAAAAGAGACCCACGGGGATCTGGGCAGAGAACTGACGCGTCCACTATGCAGAACTTCATGCACACTCTGTCATTTAATTAACATTCAGCTTAGTGGAGGAGGCACTGTTAGTCCCACTAATAATAGTGGTGTCATTAGTATTCAATCCAGCAAAGGGGTTTTATGAGTCCCACTTGACAGATGAGAAACTAAGGCTCAGAAAAGTGACTCGCTCAGGGCCCCACAGTGAATGAGAGCTCAGTTCCATCTGCTTCCAAAGTCATGCTCTCCCTGTAATGATCTTAGTGCACCTGACGCTCCGCTCTGCTCCCCGCGTGCCTGGTGGCATTGGTCACCTGGCCCTTCTCTTCTCCGGGGCTCCATTCACTCTGTTTCTTCCATCAGCCTCGGGTCCTCAGGCCCAGGGACTCTGATAGCAGTGGAAATTTCTGGTGTTCGTGCCTTCAGACTTGAAAACAAAATACACAATATACAATGTGGATGCTGTGATGGCCAAGGCACACACTGAAGCGGAAGAAATGGAGACGGTGGTGTTGGCGGTGGAGATGGAAGATGGTGGTAGGAGTAGTAGTGATTTTAATAGTGCTCTTTTGTAATACCAGCACTTGGGAGACTGAGACAGGAGGATCACAGGTTCAAAGTCAGCCTCAGCAACTTAGGGAGGCGCTCAGCAACTTAGCAAGATCCTGTTTCCAAATAAAAATAAAATAGGGCTGGCAGTGTAACTCAGAGGCACAATGTCCCTGGGCTCCATACCCAGCACCACAAAAAAATAAGAAAAAGAAAAGTAGTGTTGTCTTAATAGTGCTGAGAGAGATAGTGGTGGTGATAATATTGGTTTCAGGATAAAAGAATTGGGAGGGTGGTAGTGGTAGGAGTAGTGGGTGGATGGCAATGGAGACCACTTTGGTGTTAGTTTAGTCGTGTTGGTACCGGTGTAGGTGGCGATGGTGGTAGAGGTGATGGAGGTAATGATGGTGGTGGTGGTAGAATTAGCAGAGGAGGTGGCGATGGTGATAATAGTTGTCAGGTTAGCATTGTCTTGGTGGAGGTGGTGGAGGTAATGATGGTGTTAGTAATGGAAGTAACAACAATTGTGGCTAGGGTAATACCGGCATGGTGGAAGGGTGACAGTAATGGTTATGAAGGCAATGGTGATGAAATTGGTGATAATGGCACTCATGCTGGTGAAGATGAGGGTGGTGGTGGTGATGGCCCAGGTAGTGATGGGGATGTCACTGTGATGGCGATAGTAATGGAGTAATGGCTGTGCCATGGAGGTTGCAACATGGGGAGGTAGTGGAGGTGATGAGGATGGTGGGGATAGAGACGGCCGTGATGGAGGCGATGTTAATTGTAGTGCTGGAGGTGGCGGTGGCGGCGATAGGATGGTGGTGAAGATGATAATCGTGGTGATGACGGTAGCGCTGGATGGTGGAGGTGGTGGAAACGCTGTTTTGGCCATGGTGGCACTGTTGTTATTGGTGGTGACAGTGACTCTCCTAGGAGACAGTAGCAGTCAATCCTGCCTCCCCAGGTGCATCAGTGAAATGGGGCACTCTGAGGGACCAGGCCATGATGAGGCCAAGCCCACCATGGACCACCTCCCCACAGCCAGCCAGAAGTCCGCAGAGGGGAAGAGGACGGCAGAGCGCGCCAGACAGCGGAGCAAGTCAGTCACTCCAGATTTCAGTAACAGCGTGTAGCTGCTTGTTAGCAGAGATCTGCTTTCCAACGGCAAATAATAAAATTATGCTTTTTGTGCGGCTAATGAAATGCAAATTGAAGCTGGATGCACATTAATGCAAAGAGTTGAATATCCATTTAATCAGCTCCTCCCTGCAGGGGCCAATGATAAAAATGACAGAGGAATTGCATTGCTAATTCCGGGCCTGTCACATCTTATACGTCCTTACCTTGTAAACCCACCACTCCTGTGGCTGACACCTGCCTGAAGGGCCTGAGGCTTATGTTGATCAGGGTCCTGGGAGACTGGGAATCCCTCTGGGGAGAGGGAGGGGGCAGGCGTTTGGGCTGGGATGAGGAAAGGGGAGGCCTGGAGGGAGTAGAATGAAAAGATCTGATCTTTCCTGGATTCTCAAAATAAACTGCCATTACCCGTCCACGAGGATGGGCAGGCCGTGGTCAGAGGCTCCTTCCTGTGATAGAGACCAGAGATCAGTGGTACAGCACTGAGGGTCCCTTTGTGCCGGTGCTGTGCTGGGTACCTGCAACCATTCACTCAGTCAGTACCCAGGAGCTGGGTACTATCGCTCCTGCTCACAAATGAGGAAATTGAGGCTCCAAGAGGCAGAGGGTCATGCCACATGACAACAGCCAGTAAGGGGCTGGGACCCAGACTGGAATTCTGAAGGCCATATTCTTAACTACTTTATTATGTTTCCCTGGAAGAAAAGACATCTATGGAAATAATCCATGGCCAACCGCCCGGCACTTCACGTCCAGCCCAGAGGAGGAGCTTGAAAGAAGGAGAGGTGATCAGGAGCTAAGTTGACGGAGGTAAGACCAGCCCTGGGAGTAAATAGGGAAGATCTGCCTAAATAGGAAGACAGGTTGGAGGGTACTTCTGTCTGGATCCCAGTCCCACCAAAGAAGTGACTTTGGGGCAGAGTGTCGAGGGAGCAGGGGGGTATAAGGCTAGAAGCCGGAGCCCACATGTCCAGAGGCCTTGAATGCTGGGCTCAGGGGAGAGGACTTGACGTGCAAGTGTGGTCAGCCATGCACGTGGTCAGCCCAGGAGAAGACAATCAACACTGACCTGGGAGTCAATGATGCTGGAGACGTGGAGGAGAGACCAGAAGGAACAAGTCTAGAAGGGGCAGTGAGGAGAAGCTGCAGAGGAGGAGGCAAGGACCTGGAGGGCGTGCACCTGGGCGTCCTGTCTGGGCACACCATCTTGGTCAGAGCCACCTAGCATAGTGAGGAAGCACCTTGGGTTCCCTCCTCCTCCCTCTCCCAGCTTCAGTGGACTCTGAGACACTCCAGCATACTCGTGTAAGCAGGCCCGGATGACAGTGGTGACAAGAGGGCCCTTAACCCTCCTTAACAGCATGGAGATGGGGAGGGGGAAGGCATGCTGATGAGCCAGACGCACGTGCTACCTCCACGGCGCCTCGACTGTGACAACCTGTCTCAGGATTCTGATCGGACCTGACAGCTTCCTTCTAACCATCACGCCGCTGCTGCTCAGACAAGATTTCCCTCTGGCCTGGCCTGTGATGGGACACAAATGAGGAGGTGCAAGCTCCCAGCTCTGCTGTGAACCAGCCCCCCCCATCCCACCAGCGAGAGGGAGATGTCAGGTCCTCTGAGTCGCCCACACACCCATCCCCACTCTGCCACACTGGTGCCGCGCACTGTAGGGACTCAAGTGCTCCTGTTTCTACCACGTCTTAAGCACCTACTCTGTGCCAGGCAGTGTGCAGAGGACTGTCCACTTGGCAGTCTGTCCAATCATCGCAACCGCAGCCCTTTCAGATAGGAATTTATTGTTGTCTCCATTTCACAGATACAGAAACAGAGGCCACCAAATTTGCCAAGAGTGCGATGCTACTGCCTCCAAAGACTGCTTTGCCCTGCTGCGCCTGGCCACGGGCATGCCCTGAGCCTGGTGACAGAAGGGAACACAATCCTTGCTCTCAAAGGCTTTGTGGGTTTATCGAGGTGACTATCTTTCAAAAGTATCAATATCTAGCCTGTTGCAGTGGTACACGCCTGTAATCACAGTACTTGGGAGGCTAAGACAGGAGGATCAAAGGTTTGAGGCCAGCCTCGGCAACTTAGCTAGAACCTCAGCAACTCAGTGAGACCTTGTTTCAAAATAAAAATAAATAAAATTGGGCTGGGAGTGTAGCTCAGAAGTAGAATGTCCCTGGGTTCAATCCAGAAAGAGAGAAAGAAAAGAAGGGAGAGAAGGAGGGAGGGAGGGAGGGAGGGAGAGAAGGAGGGAGCGAGGGAGGGAGGGAGGGAGGGAGGGAGGAAGAAGGGTGGATAAATATTTCACAAGGAAGGAAGGAAGAGTAAACATCTCACAAGTACACAGCACCCTGTAGTTTGAAACACAGCTTAAAACCCAAAACACCAAAGTGTGTTTACTATGCTACCGCTGGTGCAAAAACGAGAAAGATGAATATATGTTTGTGTTCGCTTTGGGTAAACACATTAGAAGAAACCCTCAGAGACATAAATTATTTGCATTGTCTCGCGAGAGGGACAAAGAATGGACAGGTGGGTACGGAGGAGGCAGGGGGAGTTTCACTCTGTGTTCCTTTTACTTTTATTTTTGATTATGGAAAAATATCAACTCTTCAAAAAATTAGAGTTTTTAATGAAAAACATCAGCAACCTTTCACATACTGTGTTAGTCACCTTCTTGTTGATGTGGTAAATGCCTGGGGAAATGAACTTGGAGGAGGAGAAGTTTATTTTGGCCCATGGTTCCAGTTCACACAGCTGGCTGCCTTGCTCTGGGCCTGTGGTGGGCAGAATAGCGTGGCAGAGAGGCCATGGGGGAGCAAAGCTGTTGCCTCCTGGAGGCCAGGAAGCACAGAGAGAGAGGAGGGGGCTGAGGACAAGAGAAGGTCCCCAAGGGCACACCCCCAAGGACACAGTCCAGCCAACTAGGTTCTACCTACTACAGTTTTAACCACCTCTTTATAATCTCTTCAGCTATAGATCTAACAGTGCATGAATCTGTTGATGAGGTCACAGCCCTTGTGATCCAATTGCTCCCCAAAATCCACACCTCTGAGCCTCGCTGCGCTGGGGACCAGGCTTCTGATACATGAACCATAACACCCGCATCAGCCCCTCTGGGCTTACAAGGAGACAGCGAGGGGGCGTTTCACACAAAGGAGCCCGAAGCCCAGAGTCGGTGTGAGGCTGCAGCTTTTTGCCCAGCTGGTCAGCAGAGACCAGCACAGGCCCAGCCATCCTTGCCCTCTAGCCCATACCCAGCGGGCTGAGGTCTCAGTAAATAAGACACTGTCCTTCCCTCAAGCACATTGGATGGGTGGCCATGGTAAAGTAAACTTGCTCTCCTAAAAAGAACAAATAGAAAAAATAAATAAAACACAGCATCTGGCAAAGAAGCATCCCTCAGTAAGGAAGGGCGGCTGGGCCGGGCACAGGGACACTGTCACCTTGAGCTTCGCCTCCGAGGGGAAGGGGTCTTGCCTCCGTTGCCACTGCCCCCCGAGGTACCACATCCCCTTCAGTGCCTCACCCATACATTACACCAGCGCTTGGCCTCCCTCAGCACAATCAAGACCAGCATTAAATTTTCAACACTTCCACTGAGGGAATGGGGGAAATCAAGACAGGAGAAGGAGGCCCTGCAGCAGGCATCCTAGGAGGCCCAGTGACCCAGTCTCACACCGCTGACCTGTCCCTCTGACGGAACTGTGGCAACACCCACTGCCACCTGGTGTCCTCACCTCCCCGTGTAGAGGGAGAGTGTCCATGTGAAGACACCGACCCCGTGCTGTCCCTCAGAACCTATCTCCTGGACATGGTGACTTCAAAGGGCCAGCCTGGGGCATCCTGACTTCTAGGTCCCAGGTCAGGACTCCAGGTCTTGTCACCAGGAGAGGCGCCAAACACAAGCTTGTCCCCAGGATCCTTCCCTACACGACTGGGCCTTAACCATAACCCACACTCAACTACCGCTCAATGCCAGGAGGCAGCCAGTTTTAATTAACAAGCGCTCTAAGCAGGCAGTGGGAAGGAGGCGCATCTCTTCCCAGGAGACATTGCATTTGAGTTTGTCCTCTATATGCCGGAGAGGACAAGACAGAGGCAGATGTTGCACTGTGGAACAAAGGCAGATAACAAAGGGAGAAAAGTTTTCACAAAAGTTTTGAACTAGAGTGTGTTTGTCAGCTTTCCATCACTCTAAGGGAACACCTGAGATAATTAAGTTATAAAGAGAAAAGGTTTGTTTGGGCTCAGCTTTAGAGGTTTCAGTCCACGATCAGTTGGCCCCATGGCTTCAGGCCTATGGTGAGGCCGCACATCCTGGCAGGAGTACACTGCAGAGCAAAACTGCTCACGTCATCAGCCAAGAAGCAAGAGAGGAAGAGATGGGAGCTGGCTTCCCATAGTCCTCTTGGAGGGCAAGTCCCCAATGATCTAAGGACTTCCCATTAGTCCCCACCTATTAAAGACCCCGCCTCCTCCAGTAGCTCCACCCTGAGGACCGAGCCTTTAACACATGAATATTTGGAGGACATTCAAGATATGAACTGTAACCTGGGGCTTCTCTACCAGCATGTAGCATTCTAGATCCTAGCCTGGGGGGTGGGGGTGTCATGCAAATAAGACAGAGCTGCCCAGTCTTTTAGGAGAGGCTGAGGTAAAAAACAGGAAGTATAAAAGAAGGAGAGGGAGCAATACATTGGCGTCATGGGCGGTTGGGGGGTTCACCAGGCAGATCAGTGGGGAAGAAACTTCCAGAAAAGGGAAAAGTTTCCTTTCAGAGCAATTGTTCAAAAACAGGTCTATCTGATGTGAGCAAACTGCTGCATACCCAAGCAGGAGATTTGAAAGCAGTGCTCCAGGTAGAAAATTCCTATAATTTATACTGTCCATCCCAATAGCCTCCAGCAACGTGGGATCACTGAGCACCCAGAATGTGTCTAGTGCAACTGAGGAGCCAGATATTTACATTTTGCAAGTTTTTAATTCATTTAAATTAGAATAATTGTGTGTGACTAGTGGCTACCATGTCAGAAGTTTCTAGAAGAAGGGAGAGAAGAAAACCTGCTGGCACACAGCGGTCACTTGTCAGTCATGTCACAAGAGGAAGAAAACTCTTGAGGATTGAGGCTGTGGAGGAAAAGGCCAACAAGGAGAGAATTTTGACCTTGGGGAACTTCCAGAAGCCAAGCCAAGGTCAGGCTGACCTCGCCCACCCAGGTCAAACGTGAGCCATCTGGTCTCCCCGAAGCCCAGGACACTGGCTCCCCCTGAAATCATCACTGAGCCGAGTTTGGGGTGGCCTGGATTGTCTTTGTTTGGGGCTGTTTGTTTTGAGTGGTATCATTATTTTATTTTTAAATTACCTATAATGCACCCTTTAAAAATTCCCTAATTACAGATAGGATAAATACATAATTGCAGACTTTTAAAAAGCACATATTATTTACTCAATACTCCATAATTACGGTCTTTTCCACGAAATGTATTATTTCCTGGATGTCCGTAATCGCTCCTTTGAAGCCGGCTGGGGAAGGCCGAATTGTTCCTTGGATTCGGTTCACGGGTCATTGGTCCCATCCCACCAGGCAGTTTATGAGCCACCGCTACCGGCTGTCAGAGCCCAGCAGGAAATGTGGGGCTTGGTTACTGTACAGGCAGATCACTGCCACCACGGGCCCTGGGCAGGCTGGGTTCAAGGTTGGGGGCTCTTATTTATCTCTCGATTCTTCCGATGACAAGCCTAATAGCTGAGTGAGCATGAGCTCAGGCTCGGGATGGGCCTGCCTGGTGGATCTGAGTACCATCTCTTATTAGTCTCTGTAACTTTAGACAAGGGACTTAGTTTGGGTTATTTCAAAAGTAGCCACTGAACTCGGGATTTGGGGAAGATGATCTCAGGAAGTCTAGATAAGGGTGCTGGAAATCAAGACAGGGAAGAAAAAGTAGCCATGCAAGGGTGCCCTTGTGAGCAGGCTACTGCCGTGCATACTTTAAGACCGTAGTACAAGCCTAGGAATTGTCCCCTGTGGGCCAGCAAAGCTGGGGTGTTTATGCACCAGCTGCGGTCCCTTGCTTCTTGAGGGTTGTCACTGTGAGCATCAGCTCCCAGCATTCCCAGGCGTCCTGCACGCAGAGGCTTGACACAGCAAGACGCTGTCCACCAACAGTGCGGTTGGTCTCCAAGAGGACCAAAGGGTTATGGGTGTTGCACTGATAGTCCACCACTCCCCCATCTCTGCCTCAGCTTTCTCTTGTGCAAATAAAGTTAAAAGTAGTGCCTGCTGCATGTGGTAGTTGGGATTATACAGCTATAATCCCAACTATTCGGGAGGCTGAGGCAGGAGGATCACAAGTTTTAGGACAGCCTGGGCAACTTAGGGAGACCCTGCCTCAAAATAAAAAATAAAAGGGACTGGGGATGTAGTTCAGTGGTAGAGCACCCCTGGGTTTGATCCCAACTACCCTACACACACACACACACACACACACACACACACACACACACAGTGCCTGCCTCTTAGATCAGGGGGGTTGAATAAATGGAAGTTACTATCCAACCAGTGGAAGTTGCTGTGTTTGTACGTGACTGTGGACAGGACTTAGCTCTGCCCAGGCCTCTCTGAGCCACCCCTGGCCGACTAGATGGCAGCCAGCACCAACCCAGGGAAGCTTTTTGACCAGCCAGAAAGTTCTGTTGGCACCTGCAAAGCTGAACCCCAGGACCAAACACGCAAAAAAGTTGCGCCTGGCGTGATGGTGGATCCCGTGCTACACAGAGGTGTCCTCACACCTGTCGTCTGGGGCCAGACATCGTCAGCTGACGTGCCATGTCACCCCCTCCTTTCTCACTGTGGACCTCCACATTGGTCTAAGTATGAGCGGCCGCAGGAGGATGAAGTCAGGTCAGGCTCAGCCAACTCCAGTAATTCCATTCTCCTCTCTCCTGGTACTTCCTTTAGGCATTTGGCCTATTTCTAGCCAATGAAATTACAAGTCATCTAAGAAAATTTTCCCTTGGCGATACAGTGTATGCTTAGTATACTCAAAGCCCAAGCTAAGCACTTTCTGTGCTGTTTTACACTTAATCTTCACAACAATCCAAGTTCAATATACAGAGAGAAGGGGGGAGGAGGAGGAAGAAGAGGAGGAGGAGGAGGAGGAGGAGGAGGAGGAGGAGGAGGAGGGAGAAGGAGAGGGGAATGGAATGGAATGGAATGGAATGGAATGGAATGGAATGGAATAGAATTTTCCTCTGGGGGGAAAAAAAGATAAATTCTTTCTTCTGGCTTTAGACAGTGTTGTACGAGGAGCGGTGCTTGGTGCAGCTGCAGCCATCTTGTGTCATGAGAGCACAAGCCTGAAGATAATGTCATCACACTGACAGAGGAAGAGTAGATGATGAAAAAACCCCAACACTTTGCTGACATCACTGAGCCCCTGAATGATGAACTGCGGAACTATGAAAGCTCTTGCATGAACAGCAGTCAGTGCTAGCGTAGCCTTTACCACGTGCCAGGCATCGCTCAACATGTTCTACACTTGCTAACCCATCTAATCCTCACAGAGTCCGGCGAAGAAGGTATTGCTGGGAGCCCCACCTACAGACAAGAAAACTGAGGCCCAGAAGGGTTTAAGTAACTGGCCCAAGGTCACACAGCTAGCAAGTATTTTACATCAGGCAGTCTGGCTTTGGGCTCTGAATGCTTTCTTAACCACTAGACTCAACTACCACCTACTATTCTTTGTCATGTGCAAAAATAAACCTCTTTTTATTTTATCTTTTTCCAGTACTGGGGATTGAACCCAGAGCACTCTACTGCTGAGCTATATTCTCAGACCTTTTCATTTTTTAAATTTTGAGACAGGGTCTCACTAAGTTACCCAGGCTGGCCTCGAACTTGCAATCCTCTTGCCTCAGCCTCCTGAGTAGCTGGGATTACAGGCATGTACCACGGCACCCATCGTAAACCTCCTTACTCCCCAAGCCATTTTGACTTGGCTCTTCCGTTACACGCAGCTTGGAGGATCCTAACTGATGTACCTCACTGAGATGAGCAAAAACAAGACTAAAAGGGCCCAAATGTGTCAGATGTGTGTCAGGGAAGCGGTGTGCAGGTCACACACCCCACTGGCAGGGCCCTCGCCACGTGAAGGTAATGTGAGTGACAAATACTGCTGTCACTGCTGGGCCAGCCTCATTTTGAGCCCAAACCTATGCTCAGCACTTACGTAGACCATCTCACTTAACCCCCGAGCCAAGGCTGCAAGGCAGACAGCAGCTCACAAATCAGGAGGTCATCATAATACACCCAGCACATATTGAGTTCTGCTCTGTGCCAGCCACTGAGCTAAGGACTTTCTGTGATGTGTTGCACTTAATCTTCACAACAATCCAATAAGGTCGCCATCATTGTACAAGGGAAGAAATTAAGGCTCAGAGAAGCCACGTGTCGCACCCAAGGTCACGAGATGATGGAGAGAGCCAAGATTCAAAGGCGTTGTCCAGCTCCCAGCTGACATCTGGAGATCTTGATCTTGGAGAAGAGAGGGAGAGTTGAGGAGTTTAGAATTCTGTAGCCCCGTGTCAAAACTGTCTCCTAAGTCATGGAGGCCTGGGAGCATATGTTTCCAACTCACTCAAGAGGGAGCACTGGGCCAGGAGTCCAGAAGTCTGGGACTTGCCCCTTTGCCATTTGCTAGTTCAGGTACCAACCTAGGGCACAGTGCCAGGGATGCTTTTCTACTGGTACAACAACCCTCAAGGGACTTGCATTTAAACACCAGCCTGCCAACAGGATTTCCAGAAACCCGACTCCTGGCTGGCTAGTGAGTCCTCCCGGACCCTGGCTGGGTCTTCAGGCTGGTGACAGATGCTCAGGGTCAGAGAGCAGTCATCTTGGGCTTGGCTATCTTCAGAGGGAATCTGAGGCAATTTACTATTCCATCCTCAGTTTTCCTCTCTGTAAAATGGGAATGTGACCTAGAAGCCCCTGAGAAGCTGGGCACAGTGGCACATGCCTGTAATCCTAGTATTCAAGAGGATTGCAGGTTCGAGGCCAACGTCAGCAACTTAGTGAGATCCTCAGCAACTTAGCAAGACCCTGCTTCAAAATAGAAAATAAAATAGGGTTGGGTGTGTAGCTCAGAGGTAGAATGCCCCTGGGTTCCATCCTAGTACCACAAAAGGAAAAAAGCTCCTGAGGTCCCCTTCAGCTCCAGAGTGGAGGTGGAGGTCTAGACAGGGTTGCCATCCCCTGGGGGAGGAGAGTTCTCCCCTGGCTTCTGGTGGCTCGCATGGGAAATGAAGAATTAGATGCCGCCTACCCGCCCTGCATCTGGGCCTCGTCCATCCTTTGTGCTCAGAAGTGGTCTCTAAGATTCACCCAGGAAAATGAGCGTTCCAGTGGTCTGGTTTACCCTTCAGCTCTGACCACTCTGTGCTCAGAGAGGGATCATGGGCACGGAAAAACCCCATGGGGGCCTCAGCCCTCCCCGTTACTGGCCATGGGCAGAATGTCCGTGAGCAGGTCTATCTTATCTTTGGTTCCCTCATCTTTAAAATGGGAATATCCTTCCATCGTGTCACCATGAGGGTGAGGTGGAATAAGTCACCAAGGGCTCTGCAGACGACACACAGTCCATCACTGGTACTCAATAAATGCCCATCATCTCCGCAGGGGCAGGGGTGGCTCCACCCCATCTCCATGGAAAAGGGCAGCTGCAGGGCCAGGCTTGGGTGCTGGCCGGATAAGGTGGCATCCCTGTGCCCAGAGACACGATTCCTGCAGCTGTAGGAACCAATTGGGATGCAGGCATGTCCTCGGGCCAGATAAAGGATGAAAGAGGGTCTGAGGCAGAGCTGTGTCAGCAGTTAGGAAGGGCGGCTCCATGACAGGGACACTGAGCACAGCCCGCCCTTCTGATCCTATGCCCCAGAGAAGCGTGTGCTATCTGACAACCAGGCCACCTCCCCACTCCCTCGCCCTGCTTCCCTGCAGCCTGCAGCTTAACTCTATGGGCTCAGCTCCCCCCATCAGGCCACACAGCCCTGTCCAGCCTGTGGGGACCCCTCCATCTTAGCTCTTAGCTTGTTCCGTCCAGCCCGGTGCTGTGGGGGAAGCAGGATGGAAGAGGCCCCGTCTCCTTGCCCTGGACACACAGGGACTTCCCTCACAGGGAGCTGACCCTTCCCTGACTAACCACAGACTGGATGACCCCTGCAAGACCTGCCCCTTTCCTGGAAGGGCTGTGACCAGGGGACGTTGTGACGATCATGCTCTTCAAAGTGGTGAGTCATGACCACATCACCAAACTGCTTCCAGAAGACCCTGAGGGTCTGGGGGTGCTGGGGAGGGACGGAGGTGCTGTGCTCTGCCTCCTTGGCTGCACAATTAGGGGTGTGGCAAAGGGTCTCTTAGACCCCTCCCAGAGATCACCGGATGAGGGTCAACCCAGCCCTAAGTTCCAGTTCCAAATAAGCCCACCATTCAAGGCCCTCCCGACTGTGAGGGGGTAGGCTCCTGTGAAGGAGGCCAGCCTGAGGACTGGGGTGACTTGGAGGCAAGGGGGCCGCAGAGCCTTGGGATCCATTCTCAGTCTCTCTAGGACTCTCCCATAAATCCCTTCCCCTGAACCCCTCACATGCCTGGGGACAACTTGGAGGGATGCAACACATCAGTCAGCAGACCTCATGTCAGGTAGACCCACCCCCTGAGACACCTCAGCTTCTCCACACCAGGGATGGTCTGGCCTGTGCAGGGCAGGACTGGTGTCAGGAAGGTAATGTGCCCAGGGACAACCTCTACCCAGTGAGAGAGGCTGCTAGCCGCCTACCCGGGCTCCCCCACCCACAGCAGGGCAATGGCGAGGGGTGTCTTCCACGTCCTCTCAGGTGCCCACTAGCTCATCAGCACCCGGCCCCTGGCAGCTATGGGTCTCAGGTGACCTGACTCAGCTGGTCAGAGGCAGCTGCCTGGAACTTAGAATCTGAGCCCAGGACACGTGCACAAAGCAGGGCAGCAGAGATTCCACTTTGGCGACAGCTGCAGCACAAACATCCTATTTCCAAGGGTCACCATGGCCTCTCAGCCACAGAGCTCTCCAGTGCCCAGGAGGTGCTCTTCCAGAAAGACCCTGTGGCTGTGATGCTTTCTCCCGCCCATGCCTGCTTCTCCAGGCATCCTATGATGGAGCGAGTACCTGCTACTCTACTCTATTCCTGCCCGCATCAGCCAAAGTCCATTTCTGTGGTTTGGAACTAAAACCCCTAACTGATAAACACACAGGGAGCCCCACAAGAACAACCATGCAGATCCGGGTCTCTTTGTGGATCCAGCAGTTCTGGATTGCCAACCACAGAGAGAAGACAACTCTAGAGAGAAGCAGAGAGGAGGGAGAGCAGAAGGGAGGTGCTGGGCCATCAATAGTGATGGGAGCTACAGCCCTGCCTCCAAGGAGCGCCCAGAGACACACGGGAGAGCCAGGCGCAGAGGTGCATGCCCATAACTCCAGCTACTCAGGCTAAGGCAGAGGATGGAGAGTTCAAGACCAGCGAGACTCCACCTCAAAAACAAAACAAAACAAAAAAGCAGAGACAGGCACTAAAGCATACCTTGCTTTATTACACTTCACTTTATTGCACTTCATAGATATTGCTTTTTTACAAATTGAAGGTTTGTGGCAATTTATGTGGAACAAGTCTATGGGCACCATTTCTCCAATAGCTGAGATGATTGTTAGCATTTTTAGCAATTATTTTTTAGTTAAGTCATACACATTGGTTTTTTTTAAAATAGGATGCTGTATTTACACACCTAATAGACTATGGTATAGTGTAAATGTAACTTTTATGTGCACTGGTAAACCAAAAAAACTCATGTGACTCCCTTTCTGGTGACATCTGATTTGTGATGATCTGAAATGGCACCTGCAGTATCTCCAAGGTGTGTCTGTAATCCAGCTCACGTGGAGTGACAGCATAAAGCTAGGGGGCAGCACAAGGAGAGGGCCAGGGTCAGGGAAGTGGGAGGGCCTTGTGTCTGATCGTGGCCAAGGGAAAAGAAAGGGGAAGGAGAAAGAGAGCGGCCAGTTCTTCGAAGCCATCAGAGGGCTGGCCCAGAACCATCACAGGATAAATCACAGCGCAGTGCCTGGCTCTGAATGGAAATCTGAGAGACTGATGGGCAGCTCTCTGGAGGGCTCACTGCTCTCTGCAGAGGGCCCCAAGTTTGTCACCAGATAATAGGAAATAAAAGCCTGTCCATTTGTGTGTGCAGGATGTGCAAGTCTACACACACACACACACGCACACACGCACACGCACACCTCCAGGAAGGGTACAAAACAGAAATGACAACTTTCTACAGGTGGGCTTTTATAATGAGAAAGAGTGATCAGGACAAGCTCATCTTGTCTTCAAGGCAGGAGCTTCAGCGAAGAGGCCAAGGCCAAGGTCACCCTCTGAGGAGCCGGGTTCCTTTCCCTTCTTGCTGCCCCAAAGGGAGAGATGACAGTGTGGCAGAGCAAGAGTGCCAGCTTGGGAGACCGGCCCCTGGGCTTCCAGCTTCAGCTTTCCCAAGCTGTGTGGGTGACCTCTGAGGATCTCCTTCCCAACCCGGGCCTCAGTTTCCCCATCTGTGGGATCTTGAGGAGATTCATCTTTATAGGCAATGAAAAAGAGTTGGCATTTTACATGCGAACCCTGATCTATCTGTAGTGGCTGCCTGGAGCCACATGGGTGGAAAGGAGCCTGGGCTTAGCAGAGACACAATTGATTAGTGATGTCTGCCACAGGCACGGGTCGGGGTGGTGAGGCAAGTGAGCCACTCCATCCCTCGCCTGTTGAGTCCTGACATGCTGTGAGCCATGGATCTGGCTCCCTGGGTCCACAGTGGACCCTAATCTGTGCTGTGCTGTAGCCAGCTCATTCTCACTCAAGAGAGCCAACTGTGCTTATTCTCTCCTGACTCCACACATGGTGACATCACATTGGCATCTTGGAATCAGCCATGATGGAAGTATTTACACCATTGAAATTGGCATAAAGTAAGCCGGGTGTGGTGGCGCACGCTTGTAATCCCAGTACTTTGGGAGGCGGAGACCAGAGGATCCGGGTTCGTGGCCAGCCTCAGCTCTCTTGCTCTCTCTCTCCCTGTCTCTCTCTCTCTCTCTCTCTCTCTCTCTTTCTCTCCTTAGTGAGGCCCTCCACAACTTCGTGAGACCCGGTTTCAAAATAAAGTATAAAAAATAG